>OU898280.1:90920045-90970045 GCA_918026665.1 Diabrotica balteata
ATAAGGTTGAACTTCTTCGCCAAAAGCTAATTTATCTATTTCGTATTATTATTCAGAATTAGCAACTGGAAGGCAGAACATCAGTATTAATGATCACAACTTCGCAGTAGTAAAGGAGTTTAAATACCTGGAAGCGATAATCACAGCTGACAACCACATAAAAAAAGAGGTCTCGGCAAGGATAGCTGCGGGAAATAGAGCATTGTACTCCCTTTCAACATTATTAAGATCAAAGCTGCTAAAAAGAAAATCTAAATTAACACTGTACAAGTCGATTATTCGCCCAATTATTATATATGGCGGTGAAACATAGACTCTCAACCAGCGGGAAATCTTTTGAAAGGAAGGTTCCCCAGAATAATATTTGGCCCTCAAAGTGATGAATTCACAGGGGATTGGAGAAGACGCCACAATACTGAATTGGTGACTCTGTATGGAACTGAAAACATAGTTAGACATATCAAGGCAAACCGAATAAGATGGGCAGGTCACGTGGTACGATCAGAAGATGGCAGAGTGTTAAAGACAGTATTTTTTGAAAGACCAGATGGTAGAAGATCAGTAGGCCGACCGAGAAAAAGGTGGAAGGATGATGTTGAAGCCGATTTATCTAGAATTGGGGTACAGCAGTGTGAAATAGAAGGACAAGATCGTAGAGAATGGAGGGCGATAGTGGATGCGGCGAAGACTCACCCCGAGTTGTAAAGCCAGTGAAGAAGAAGAAGAAGTAGATTAGCAACTGGAACTTTGCAAGGAGATATAAAATATTTAAAAGGTGTGCAGTCTCAGCTTAATGCTTGCAAAATGCACCCAATCTTCCAATTTCGCAGCTAAAGAATTATTTTGCTCACTAGGAACTTTGTATAAATTGTGAGATAATTTAATTATATGTTTCTGTTGATGAAAATAATGTTAGAGAAGATGAATTTATTTTAAACAAAAATGAAATAGCTAAACAATAAGAATTTGCTTTTGCAGACTTTATTAATATGCTACAAGATAAAAATATTACATTTGAAACTGATTTATTAACTTTAAAGTTATTGCACGAAAGATTATTCCACATTAAAACCAAAACGGCTTGGGAAAGTTTTTTAAACGTGGCAGAAAGTTACTCGGCAAAGCGATTTGAACACAAGGCCAATATAAGAGTGCAACCAACTTACTACCACCAGCTTACTAAGCAGTTACTACAGGGTCAAATAGATTACCATTTGGACAACCACCTAAAGTTCAACCTCCTAAAAAAGGTTTAAAAGACGTCACAATATTTCCGAAGGACATTGAATTTCGTATAAATATTACATTTTAAAAATTTAAAATTTTATATTATTTATTTAAATACATTTTGTTTTATTGCACTGATTTACTTTTTTTTAATACATTAACAACTATTTTAAAATTACTCTGCTTTTCTGATTTTAATGAGAAGTCTTTTTAGGTCTACGAATATTTAACATTCCGTATCTGAATTTCGCACCAAAGTAACATTCCGTATACGTGTTTGGCACCTCTCCGCCTATTGGTTGAAACATAGCCGCGTGCCGCAAAGGACCAATAGAAAAGTCCTAGGTGCCAAATGCATATACGGAATGTTTAGATGCGTACGGTGCAGCCAAGTTAGAAGAGGAGCATGTTAACTTGGGACAGGATCACTACAGGAGCAATGCGACTAATTTGTGACAATAATATTAGAAGACTCTGAGGTTTCCAGAGCAACAACCGACACATCTACGGAGGAAGCTAAGCTACCTGAGTAAAGAAATGTCAAACGTTTAGAACATTTCAAACAACAAGAAAAGGTTAATGCGAGTTAATAGTAAAATAAAGGTAAAAGATATTGGCATAGTTCGCAACAAAGAAAAAAAAAATGATTAAATATGTGTATAAGATGGAAGGCAACCGTATTTACGGTTATACATATATTTACATACATTTTTAACTTGGCTGCACCGTACTGAAGACGACCAATTGTCAGAAATACGTATAAAATACATTTAAAAAGCATTGGCCCGAAATTTTGCGCATACGCTCTTAAGGAAATGGTTTGGAAACTCGTTATTTTATTTAATATAAAGCCGTTTTATTTTTCAATGTTTCACAATTAAAAAGTAAAACAAAATGAAAAAGTAATGAATTTATTTTGTTAAAAGTGTATTACACCCAATTTCAATTACTAGAATAAACAATTTCAGTATTTTTTTATCGTACAATTTATCCGGAAAATCCAATCGCTCCATTTTTGTTAACGTGATTAAATCCATTTATTAGCCACATGCAGTGTGCGTATCCCATAACACAGTACCAGATGTATTTTCACATTATCCGACTATTCGATAAATAACAAAAAATCGAAAGGCCGACTTGCTCGGTCTGATATTTTTTCCAATATATATGAAAAACTCACTGGACTGCAAAAAACGCGCTTCCCTTTTGTTTTCGCTAGAGTTTTTTTTGTGTGCTGCGTCGTTCAATTTTCTGTAGCATGTAATATCCCCATATTTTGCCACAATTTGTTTTTGCTATATGCACCCCGGTGTGATTTATTATGTCTTTTGTATTCTACGAAACGTTTTTACCACTTTGTAAAGTGTTTGTGTATGTCGCTGTATAATTATAGGAATTTTATCGAAAGGAATATAAGAAATTTATATATTCTGACTCTTTATTAAAATAGCACTTTACTGCTACTATTATCAGTGTTAAATTTTAGGAATATGCGAAGAGTTGTATCGTTATTAAAATGGGAATGAAATTGAGCTGTCAAAAGTGTGCCCGTTTAGAACCTAGTGATACTTTTACGTCATGGTCTAGAAGCAGAAATTTCAATCTGGTAGCAGTTCGTGTAGAAAGACAGGTAACTTTTCTGTCAAACCCTTCGTTGAATAAAATGCCAAAATACTGATTTCATTGCTCTTTGACGTTAATTTTCGTGAACTCGTATTTTACTATTTTCTTTCCTTATACAACTAATCTGATTAAAAAATCTTTTGTTTTCTCTGGTCAATATTTTGGATATTTTATAGATATTTTTCATACATATATTTTCTTGGCCTCCACAAGGTGTCTTAATTCTCACGAGCAGATTTCATGACCCATATTTTGGTGTTTTGTAGACGTTCAAGTCGTGCTCTTGTTATGCCATGTCCTGAAAAGAATGCCTTTTTACATATGTTTTTGAAGTTTCTAAAAGGTATATGAGGGATAACACATCCTTGAAGACGTACAGCTGATTTTGCTTTGTTTTTTAACCAGTATAAAAAGTGAAAATATCATTTTTGCCCACGGTCTGCTTGCCATTATATACCCTCTTTGTGGACAGAGTGGAGATTACCCAGGAAACGGTACTAGGCTCGGACTTCGGTCTGGTAGAGGTATCTTGGTCGGGGTTCTTTGCAGCGCAAATACAATAGATACAAGAGTGAGGTACAGAAGAGAAAGAGAAGAAAAGAGAATTTTGGGTGCCACCCTATCTGTGAATAGGAAATAGAGAAAGTTAACAGACACGGAGGAGCAAGAGGAGAAAAGACAACGAGAATAATACGAAAAAAATAAGGTAAACTGTAGCCAAACAAATATAGAGAAAGGAGTATTTATATCTCGCGGTAATCACCAATTATTACAACACATATACATGCATAAAGATAAAGTAATAAAATAGGTACGCGAAAGAGATAATATTACTTACAATCGAAATGAATAATTGAAAATGTGGTGAAAGAAAAAATAAGTAAATATCTGATCTAAAAAAAGTTATATTAATAAGAGTCAAATTATTATGAAAACAAAAACGATAATCATATATTTAATAAACCTTACTATGCACAGCTAACGAAAATAAATGATACTATGTAGTAATATTCTGTAATATTCTTAAGAGAGTTAAAAGAAATGGTTTTAATGGTTTTTAAGTCTAAATGTACCGCAATGATTATTCTCAAACTAACATGAATGAACCTAATAATTAATTATTTCACCATGAGAATACATACTAAAAAAATAATGATCATTACCCTTTCTTTGAAAAATGTCACAAATATATGTATAATATATATATATATTATATATATACTTAATACTAATAAAAAAATAAAGTCTTAATTCTCCGTACAGTAGCATAAATTATCCCAGACAGCTCTTCAGCAAAGAAGGTAAATATCAGCCGTAAATTAAATATCTGAGATTTATCTCAATAAAGTCTTTTACACAAACAATTTGGTTTTTCGCTTTGATGTAAATAGTTACTACTTACAGAATAGAATGGGCATGAGTCGTCCTCAGGTAGAGATAGTGCAAGCACTCCTGACCACGGCGCAGTAGACGAAATTTGGTTTAGTCCCCACTTCCATGCGAAACACATTATACTATGCATTGTATAATTCCACTTACAATAGAACATTGCTGCGTTTATGTGAATTTTGCTTCCGCCTTCGCGCAGCTCCATGGTTAGGAGTGTTTGCACTATATTTAGTTAAAATCCACAAGGAAAACAATTCTTGTAGCTGGCTGTATACCACGTATCACAAAAAAAGAAGTTAGTCTTCGTAAGTGGGTATATTTATTTAAAAACCCTTAAAAGGGCTACATCAAAAAAACAAACGTTTTCGGACTAAACAGTCCATCATCAGGTTTAAAATCGCCTTAAATTAAGTATAAACCATTTAGTTAAAACAAACGTGGTTATGAAATTTTGACTATGGTTAAAAAAGCAAAATGGCTATACTTACTAGGTTAAAATGCCTGAGCCACCAAAAATACATGGGTAAAAACCCTTTAAGTTACATATAGTTATAAAAGATTATACATCTTGTTGTTAAAAAACTGTGATGTTCATTATTAAATTAAATATGACTTCAGGTAACATACATTGCAAAAAATTTGAGTTCCATAGCCGGGGAAAAAACCTCTACGCACGGAGAACAGCTGGAAACTGATTTACAATATACCTATGAAAGGTGTCAAAAACAAATTGTCAATGTAACATAGAACTATATTAGTTATACCTAGTATTACTACAGCCAAAAGATTCAAAAATTATTTTTGATGATTTTAAAAAAAATTAATATCAGCAATATAGGTGTTGGGATTTAAAATTTGGGTTATAATCGATGTGAAATCACCAATGGTGTTAAAGTCATGTTTAATTGGATGACCTGTGTATTAGGCAACCTATGTTGCTTTTTGTCGTATGGAATATGGTCTAAAAGTGTATTTTATGTTAGATTAGCTGAAAATACACTTATGTGCTACTTAGTTGGTCAACAACTAAGTAGCACACTTATACATCAAATTTTAGATTTTTACAAACCGAATTTATTACTACTAAAATACATTTTGTTCAGGGTGCTAGATGCATGTAAGCATAAAGGACCCCTATTATCTCTAATTGTTGATTAATTCCTTTTTCTCCTTTAACCATCCCCTCCTTCTTCAGTCATTTCCTCTACTATTTCTCATCAAGTCTCTGAGGAGCTCAGCCTCTTCAATTTTAAATTAATCACATAGGTTATAACTCTGATTTCTTCAGCCTGTAGATTTTCAATTTACCAAACTTGTTTTTATTAATTTCTCACCATACTAACAGTCTTAAATAGTCATTTAAATACAAGGTCTTATATTAGCTTCAAATATTTCCTATTAAAAATTTTTACCTGTCCTAGATGTGATAAACATAAAAGGATAATTTTTATATATATATAATATATATATAATATATATATATATATATATATATATAAGTTAATCTAACATAAAATACACTTTTAGACCATATTCCATACGACAAAAAGCAACATAGGTTGCCTAATACACAGGTCATCCTCTTAAACATGACTTTAACACCATTGGTGATTTCACATCGATTATAACCCAAATTTTAAATCCCAACACCTATATTGCTGTTATTATTTTTTTAAAATCATCAAAAATAATTTTTGAATCGTTTGGTTGTAGAAATACTAGGTAGAACTAATATAGTTCTATGTTACATTGACATTTTGTTTTTGACACCTTTCATAGGTATATTGTATATCAGTTTCCAGCTGTTCTCCGTGCGTAGAGGTTTTCTCCCCGGCTCTGGAACTCAAATTTTTTGCAATGTATGTTACCTGAAGTCATATTTAATTTAATAATGAACATCACAAATGAAATCGTAGGCTTCCACGGCCAGAGTCAGAATTATAGTTTATTCGTCTTCCGGGTTTGGACCGTGTCATTTGTGAGTGACCCAAAAGTGGGTTCATCTCGACGTTTCGCTACAATTGTATGTAGCTTCTTCAGGAGAACAAAGAAAAAGAAAAAAGAAAACAAAAGAACAGGAAGATGGGTAGTTAGCAATGGTAACTCAGTTACTCAACGCAACCAGAGGCGAATACTAACTACCAAGATGGGCATTTGGTCACAGTAACTCAACTACTCAACGCAGCCAGAGGTGAAAACCAAATGCCAGGACAGGGATTCACGTCCAACAGCTCAGAACACTAACGCGTCGAGAGGCGGGGAGTGAATCCGACGATTACTCCGCTACCGCTCTATTTATAGTCCGCGGTGCCTGTCGTGTCGGGACGTATCGGCACACTTCGTGGCGCGAACGTCAAGAAGCGCGCGATGGCCAATCATGTGGCTACATCGTGGTGGCGGGACCGGACGGTGGCTCTAGACTGAGATTCCAGATGGGAGACAAGTAGTATCCTTCCTCTTGATTGATATTATGGGGATTTTTTCGGATCTCTAGAGATTCGCGGATTTTCCTGGAATAAAAGAAGGGGCTCTTAGAAATTAATATGGGTTTTTTCGAACAATATGGAATGACCGGTTTCTTGGCAGTGTTCGGCAACTGCAGAATGGGAGAAAAGACCTGATCGAATGCATCTTTGATGCTCTTGAATCCGAGTTTTGACGGAACGACCAGTTTCGCCAATATACACATGTCCACATGTGTATATTGGCGAAACTGGTCGTTCCGTCAAAACTCGGATTCAAGAGCATCAAAGATGCATTCGATCAGGTCTTTTCTCCCATTCTGCAGTTGCCGAACACTGCCAAGAAACCGGTCATTCCATATTGTTCGAAAAAACCCATATTATTTCTAAGAGCCCCTTCTTTTATTCCAGGAAAATCCGCGAATCTCTAGAGATCCGAAAAAATCCCCATAATATCAATCGAGAGGAAGGATACTACTTGTCTCCCATCTGGAATCTCAGTCTAGAGCCACCGTCCGGTCCCGCCACCACGATGTAGCCACATGATTGGCCATCGCGCGCTTCTTGATGTTCGCGCCACGAAGTGTGCCGATACGTCCCGACACGACAGCACCGCGACTATAAATAGAGCGGTAGCGGAGTAATCGTCGGATTCACTCCCCGCCTCTCGACGCGTTAGTGTTCTGAGCTGTTGGACGTGAATCCCTGTCCTGGCATTTGGTTTTCACCTCTGGCTGCGTTGAGTAGTTGAGTTACTGTGACCAAATGCCCATCTTGGTAGTTAGTATTCGCCTCTGGTTGCGTTGAGTAACTGAGTTACCGTTGCTAACTACCCATCTTCCTGTTCTTTTGTTTTCTTTTTTCTTTTTCTTTGTTCTCCTGAAGAAGCTACATACAATTGTAGCGAAACGTCGAGATGAACCCACTTTTGGGTCACTCACAAATGACACGGTCCAAACCCGGAAGACGAATAAACTATAAATGAACATCACAGTTTTTTAACAACAAGATGTATAATCTTTTATAATTATATGTAACTTAAAGGGTTTTTACCCATGTATTTTTGGTGGCTCAGGCATTTTAACCTAGTACGTAAGGCGATTTTAAACCTGATGATGGACTGTTTAGTCCGAAAACATTTGTTTTTTTGATGTAGCCCTTTTAAGGGTTTTTAAATAAATATACCCACTTACGAAGACTTACCTCTTTTTTTTTATATTTAGTTAGTTTTACATCTGGTTTTACTAATACCATAAACGTAGGGAGTAGCACAATGGAGGCTCATGACAGATGGGCGAAGGTACCGTAAAAGAACTGCAGGTTGCTATATATTTGAGGTATACAGACAGAGCATCGAACGGGCAAAGAAAAGGAACCTCAGAGGCAGCGTCGGTGAGGTAGAGCGTCAAACAGGCAACAAAGAGAAAGGACGTTAAAGGCGACGTCGGTCAGGCAGGCAGCAAAGAGAAAGTACGTCTAAAGTAGCATCGGTGAATCAGGTAACAAAATGGAATAGCAAAGAAAGTTGACTACGTGTCTGTTGTGGTAACTGTTCAATGGAAAACGGAATCTCGAATTCTTCCAGTTACGTGTTGTTTAATATTATTAGGACTTTCCTTGGTTTTAGTAAAGAACTCAAGACCGTAAATGAAAGTGTTTAATACTTCTATGTAAACGTAAAAATATAAAGAAAGAAAGAAACAAAAGAAAGAAAATATAAAGGTGAAGAGTGATTAGTTTTGCGTTAAGTTTTCTTAGGTTATATTATAGTACACCGTTTTTATTTTAGTAGAGTTTGTATGACTTTCTTGGCTTATTTCGAAAAATCTTTTGTACTGTTCAACTAGAAAGGCTTCTAAATATCGAATAGTGATATAAATAGTATTAAAATTTATACTGGTGAGTATTTTGAAGATCTTTGATTGCTTGTAATATTGAAATAAAAATGTTACAAATATAATTAATACTAAATGTTAGTTCGATGTGTTGAAACAGAATGTCTTAATGACTTTTCCGGGGGAGGGTTGGTTCTACCAGAGATCTTTCCATTAAGACGTAACGGGACTTCTTATCTTACCTTCGAGACAAGCTGTCGCCAGTATGCAGAAACCGACAGGGGCGTCGTCACGCCATTTAAGTTTTAGCAGTGTCTGTAACAACAAAAGGGAAAATTTTCTGTAGGAAGCACTCTATGAATATAGATGGATAATGGTGAATTGAAATTACACTTACCGCCGTTTGATAAACACAACCGTATAAACAACAGGTACCACAACGAGAATTCGATTGTCGATATTTAGACCCACTAGGAATAAAAAAAGGGAAGCACTTGCCAAGCGAAAATGGTACTTAATTGACAAGTCCGATGCGGTCTCGTTTACTATACTTTCCCTACTTTCTCCTGACTGATAGGGTTATTTCATAGAAGAGCCACATCTAAGCTTTTCTTAGAAAATATGCTGTGTTGTTCGACAATAGGAACGTACTTCTTGGTTAAGAGGAAGAGTTTGTATTCAGAAAACGAAAGATAATAAGAGAAAGGAACACCATACTGTGAGATATTTAGTTGTTGCAAGCAGGAGTGACAAGTCGCTCGTTGCTTAAGGGTTATTTCTAATAGGTCTAGTATAGTATATGGATAGTCTAATACTTGAGGAAATTTTAAATATGCTTCAAATATGCTAAATTCAGTACTGAATTAAGTACTAAAAATATTGTATCTACAAATTAGATGCGCGCATCGATTCAGTACTAAAAATTAGAGCATGTTCTAATTTATGGTAAATGATGAAATATTACCTAAATGTGAGGTTATTCTCAACTGATCGTAACAATTTTTTAAACTAATTATTATTCATTCGTAAAAAGTTTTTATATACCAAAGGGTCTTCTACTAGTAATTGTTCATTCAACATTTTTAATATTCCTTTGTATAAAATTTTTCTCCCGATGCGTTTTTTTCTCTACATACGCTTTTTTGAAGGAGTGTTAAGAGGAAAGGAAATCAGTACTGAAATTAGCATAATGGCAAGCAGACCTAAGAAATGTTTCTCATACATTTTAGAGAAAAATGGTTCAAATAAAAATTAAAATACATAAACAATTGACCGAGATAATTGCAAAAACCCTTATTTTTGCAATAGTTTATAAAGGTTTATAACTTTTTTTGCATAATGGGATGTACTATACCTACTTGAAATTATGGCTATTAATGAGTTATTAAAGTGTAGTCAATCTCAGGTCGACCAAATAGTTTGTGAGTTATTAAATTTGTTTATCCAAGACAGCGATTATTTAAACAACTGTACTTGCTCAAACAGTGACTCTAGAGGCATTTAGCAGATTGCAATGGATTCTTTGAGGATAGTAGATAGAAGTAGGCTCACTGAAAGGATGGTGAAAAACACAATCGTAAAAAAACCTTCGATCACCAATAGAAATGAAGATGGCAATTTTGTCTTCTTAAAATCGTATTTTCATCGGTTATTAACATTAAGAGCTGAAAGTTGAACATAGTATAAACAAAGATTTATATTGTATGGATAGATGGAATATATCGAGGAGTAAAAAGGTATAACGTTAAAATGATTGTACTCTTAAAATGCAGCCTTTCCCAGCTCCGTTATTTTTGGTCTCGAACTTAAAATTGAAGCGTTTTGAAAAGTTTCAATGTCAAAGATAGTTTTAATGGTTTTCTTTCTTTAAATTGCGGCAGCTTGATAAAATAATAAGGAGTGTGCTATTTTCACCTCCCGGAAAAATAGGAAAATCCCAGAAGTTGCAATTAGTTAAATTTTACCATAAAAAAGTTGAATTTTACCATTATTTCGTAAGAAATATTTCTATAATCTTAAGCTCTACCGCCTTTATAGAGAAACCTAGTATAGGTAGGTCCATCAAAGTATTCAGTCTGTGGTAGCTAGGCATGGGCAACAACAGAGGCATGCCCAGAGCACCTTTTGAGGACCAGGTATGACTTACGAGTATTAAGAATGCGAAATTGGAAACCCAAGGTGAAGGATGCGGAGGAATCAAGGCTGATCTTATAACAGGCCAACACCCATTAATGGTTTTAGAGCCAATGATGATACTGTTATTAAAGAATGGATATATGATTTTAATAAAAACGTGCTATTTTGGTTTCTATTGGTCATAAAAAGTTTTTTTTATAAGTTGTGTTTTTTCACCATCTTTTCATTGAGCTTACTTATAAGCGCGTGTCATAAAAAATTATCAGAGTTAATGTAAATGTTTATAAGTTAAAAAGTCAGTGCTTTTTAAACGGTTTTTTTATTAATAGTTTTAATTTTAATAAAATGTTTAATAAAACTTTTTTTAATCTATCTTAAAATTGAAGCCTCAAAGAATCGATTGCGATCTGTTAAATACCTCTAGAGTCCCTGTTTGGGCAATTACAGTTACTTAAATAATCTCCCTCCATGGTAAATAAATTGAATAACTTGGCTGAGATTTAGCAAAGTTAAGAAACGTTTGATAGGCAAAAAATTATTTTTTCACTTTTTATGATTGTTATAAAAACTAAGCAAAATCAGCTGTACGTCTTCAAGGATTTGTCATTAAATATCTCGCATATACCTTTCAGATCCTTAAAAACCTGTGTAACATTTTTACGTGAAATCGATGATTTTTTCTTTAAAGGAACGCTACAGACAGATTTATATTATAATCAATAAAATGAATAATCATCTTACAAAGCTAAAAATATCAAATACATTTTTTTTATTCACTATAAATTACCTTGTAATATATGATGCATTATTTTTGTTTCCCTTAGTGAGAGTGCCCAAAGTGGCGTGGCACGTAGCAAGTGGCAAGTAGCACGCGTCTAGCATGTTTCTTAAAATGTAACCAATGAAAACGAATGATTCAGCGCACACCAAAATGACAGTGACGTCATTCATTCTAATCATTCGTTTTCATTGCTTACATTTTAAGAAACATGTTAGACGCGTGCAACTTGCTACGTGCTACTTGCCACGCCAGTTTGGTGGGCGCTCTCCCTTACCTTAACGTGCTCTAGCTCGTTGTACTTTTATAAGTTTCCAAATAAGTATGCATCCTGTAGGTTTTTTAATCCCATATCCCAAAATTCACGGAATATTTTGTTCCAACCTTGCGTTCTCCCGGCTTATATTTACCAACAACATTTAAATAAGGTCTTTAACTCTTAATTCTTTATTATATATTTATTTCCTTTACTGTGAAATATTTACAAAAAGTTGACTAACTGCACTGAGAATATTCAAGTCAAGACCAGGACTTCGTTGGTTTATACATCATCATCATCAGTGGTGTTACAACCCTAGTTGGGCCTCGACTTTGAACAGTCTATTTCGCCAGTCGTTTAATCATGTATATAATGTATATAATCATGTATATATAAATATATAATAAACATTATAAGGAAAGAGATGGATTGGTCGAAAGAAACTTTCGTGGCTGCGTAATATGAGACAATGGTGTGGTTCCACAGTAGAAGAATTATTTCGCGCAACAGCCGACAGAGAAAGGTTTTAGGAAATTGTAAACATAATGACGGCCAACGTCTGAATACGGACACGGCATCCAAAGAAGAAGAAGATATAATAACAAAATCAAAACATAAGCATACAATCAAAAATAGATATTTATTTAACTGCTGGCCAATGAGAAGGGCATGGTCGCTTTTCTGAGCATAGATTCTGAAACTGGAGCTCCAGTTTTGAAATTGCCACTCTCATTTAGTTCTTCATGACTATTTTTGACCTGTACTTGTTCTTTATAACTACAACTGCAGAGAAGTCTGTTTCATTAAAGTACGAAGTCGCAAATGGTAGTAAAACCTTTAATGCTACAGTGCTAATGGCACGATCTTAATCGTATTGTTTGAAAAAGGTGCATTTTTAATTTCTTTAGCTACCAATTCTCCAGTCATCACTAATACCATATTAACCGAAGCAGGTCAGATAACTTCGTCAGAAATTGCGTGTGGTTTCTGACATTTGTACCATGGTGAGCTATGATCATGATCCAAGACAATCGTACGGAAAATCGACAACATCATTATTTAGATAATATGCTCTTAATAAAGTAAAAACGATAGCGAATATGGTAGCCAACATGATATCCAACAATCGATAACGGTCATGGAACTAGAAGAATACGAAGAGCCATCATGTTGGAGGCGAGCAATGCTTTAGAGGGAACTGATGTTTCAGACGTTTCAGTAGAAAACGCGGTATGCCGAATGCATACGGCGCTCACTCAACTCAGTCGGATTGACACTCGGCCCCCTAAGACAATCTTAACTAACCCTTAACCCTTAACCTTAAACCCTTAACTAAAAATTGAACTTGACTAGTTTAGGCACTGGACCCGTCAATTAGTCATGTTTTTCCCAATTTTGTTGCTCTTCTAACTTTGACTTCAATCCCTAGATGTATCTTTATACATTTTATCATTGTTTCTTAAATTCTTTTCTGTTTTTTATACGAGTATTTAGTTTTTAGGTTTTTGTCTTCCCTTTTTATTAGCTCTTCTGTAAATTCTCCCTATTCTGTTCTTCATTTACTTTAATTCGCATTTAATACCTTACAATTCTCCTTTATAATTTCCTTTCAAATGACAAACTAATAGTTATTAAATCTATCTTCCAGCAAACCATATTGCGTCGATATTTCGAATATTAAATTGAATCTTCTAATATACATTTCAAATAAGCTTGAACCTTCTGTGACACGTTTATTAAAGCGAATAAAAGCATTCCTTTCAATTGTAATTGTCACAATTCGAATATCTCCTTGACACTCAAAGCGGACCAACAGACAGCCAAAGCGAAGCATTTACCGACCAATTATTATGCATATGGCGGCGCGATCGACCCAATGGGTGTTAATTTAGTCATAGTCACTGAGTTTCGAATCACTTTTGTAATTATATAGCTTGTGTTAGTTTATGTTTATTAAATAGGTAATTTACTTTTCAATTATTTATTGAAATTGGGTTGTAAAATGGGAACTAAGTGATCAAAATTTAGAATACCATCAGGCAACAACGCTTTTCAATGCTAATGCGGTGTGCATCAAGACAACAAGCTGGTTTCAAAAAGCTATTTAGTACATTATTAAATGATAATTTTATTGTTAATTTGTTAAATTTACTATTATATATCATAATTTGACTTTTACTCTTTTTTAACGAATGTGTTAGGAATCGTCATATCTAGCTACGGCTATGCTAGTACTAGTTGCACCAGATGTTATTAGAAATAGGATTTGTTTACACGCAATTTTGAAAAGTCAACTTATCACGCAGAAAAGTGAACTTAAGATTATTTCACGAAAAGAAAATAATACATGAAAATAATGACTACAGATAATCATTAGTGAGTCTGTAAGCCAACGCATAAGTTTCTTGTGCTACATATTGAAGTAAGAAGCAAAACAAAATCAAAATATCGATGAGCACCACAGAAAAATAAGTAGTGGATGTTAAAAGGTGAAATAGAAAAGAATGTTTAGGCTAGCTAACCTTATGTAAATTCAACATTATTCAAAAGGTCTTAAATACCAGTGAATATTAAATGTATTAGTATTAAATAACTTTGACAAACAAAATGCATATGATTGAAACAAGTATTTTTATTAAACCTTTTACACAGTAACAAATATAAAAAATAATCAAAAATTAAATTAAATTGAACAATGAAGTGAATATAAAACAATTGACAAAGTGAATAATTTAAAACGAAACGAAAAAAAAATTACAATAAGTGTTCAAAATGTTCACCATTAGATAAAGTACATAATCTAAATCTTTTGTGTAAGTTTTGTCTTATTTTAAATAATGAGTTTCTTTGGGCCCTAATTACGTTAACTCCCTCTACAATATTTTGCCATAACTCTTGACCGTTATTTATTTATTTTTTATAAACAAATGACTTAAGGCAGCCCCAAGTGAAAGTCTAGGGGATTTAGTTTGGGACTGTGTGCTGGCCATGGATATACACTACCTCTACCAATCCACCTTTAAGGATAAATTTCATCTAGATAATTTCTAACTTCTAGTCTATAATCTGGTGGTGCACCATCATGCATGTACCAAGCGTTACGTCTCAAATTTAGAGGTATATCTTCTAAAAATTTAATTAAAAATCCTTTGTAAAAGGTATATTTTAGGCCCAAACGGGCTAAGTTAAAAAGACAAAACGTTTTCGGAAACCATGTTCCATCATCAGTGTCCTAGAAAATAGTTAACCACTTAATTAAAAAGAACATAGGTTAAAATTTTGACTAAGTTAAAGAACAATGTGGTTAATACTTACTAGGGGTACATATTAACCACATTGTTCTTTAACCTTAGTCAAAATTTTAAACCTATGTTCTTTTTAATTAAGTGGTTAACTATTTTCTAGGACACTGATGATGGAACATGGTTTCCGAAAACGTTTTGTCTTTTTAACTTAGCCCGTTTGGGCCTAAAATATACCTTTTACAAAGGATTTTTAATTAAATTTTTAATACATGGTATACAGCCAACTACAGGAACGTAGATTCCTTGTGGATCTTCTAAAAGGTTGATAAATCTTCTCTCAAAAAATTTAGACACGTTACTCTGTCAAGCCTAGTAGGTAATTCGACTGGTCCTATAATACAATCCCCAAATATGCCACACCAGATATTTATGGAAAACTCATGTTAAAAATGATGCTCTTGAAATGCATGGGGATTTTCTGTCGCATAGGTATGGCTATTGCTCCAGTTAACACACATTTTCTAGTAAATGTGGCGTTATCGATAAATAAAATTTTATTATAAAACACTGGATCGTCTAAATGCCGCCCTATCATAAACTGACTAAATCGGAGCCTTGCTGGAAAATCCTGTGGTAAAATATTCTGTATTGGAGTAAAAGATACTGATACAGATTTTTTGTCCGTATTATTCTTGACACCGTATATTTGCTTATATCAGTGGCCGCAGAAACAAGCCTTGTACTGGTTTCTGGATCTTTTGAAACACGCACAACAATTTTCATATCCGCATCAATTACTCTCGGTCTTCCAGCATTCCTGTTTTTGGGATGAAATGATCCTGTTTCGCCTAATCTATCGAACAATGATCTAATAGTTTTATGGTTTGGTTGCCTTCTATTGGGATAAAGAAATAGCGTTGAGCTGCTATACGAGAACAAAAAATTTCCTGGGCATACAAACAGATCACATCGCTCATTTCTACATTAGAAAATTTACTATGAAGTGGCATTTTACCTTTATCTTAAGTTGTTTATAAAAAACTTAATAGCACTTAGACAAATAATGACTGGCACTGCACTTTGACAACTAATAATAAATAAATTCGTAGTTACGTCTTGACGTTACAATTAAGTTCAAAGCATACTTGTTTTGCAAAAAATTAAATAGAGACATGCATCATTAAGAAATTACGTTTATTTCGAAAGCGGTGTACTTTTTTGAAGTGAAAGAAGGCTAGGTACCTTTTTTGTGTAGAATTGAATGTTAGTTCATGTTTTTGAATTATACTTCTTTAGGTGCAATTGGGAAAAATGTTGAAAGTGAATTTTTATAAAAATCACAGTATGAAGTAGCTACGCTCTCACGCGTCAGTTTAAAGTTAGTTGCTAAGTCTTTGAAGTTACGTATGTATCAGTGCAAACAAAATGTGAAAAAAATATATTTTATAATTTTTGTATCATATTAAAATATGATGAACAGACGAGTAAAAGGCAATCTTAATATTGTTTGTAGATAATATAATCTGCCAAAATACTTCATTTTAGTACATGACACTATAACAAACAAGATATGCTCACTTATCGTTGTTTTGTTATAGTATCATGATTTTAGTATGAACTTTACGGCCATAGCACACTGGCTTACACCAGTTGTCACTCGAAAACAGGAGTCAAGCAGTATTGACCAGGCTCAAGTTGTAGATGGGTGACCGCTTAGGAACATGTCATGTTATTGCCTTGCTTACTTTTTTATTTTCGGTATTATTTAAGAAGATTTTTAATAAACTTGTAAGTATTAAAATTAATTTAACATTTAAATAAAACACAAATAAACTGTTTAAAATATATTTAAACTTTGAGGGTATACAAGGCAACTATCGAACACGGTGATTAATTTAATCTTGCCCAAGCGCTTTCGATCAATAGATCATCTTCAGGGGCATTTCGTCAATTGTGGACTATCCGACATACTAGAATGTCATAAAAGTAAAAACTGGACATAACAATACAAAATACACTACACTAAGACAAACAAACACTTTAAAATTTATATGGCGAAGCTACATATTGTGAAGAAGCCGGAGACAGAATGCTAAGCATTCTGTCTCCGGCTTCTTCACAATATGTAGCTTCGCCATATAAATTTTAAAGTGTTTGTTTGTCTTAGTGTAGTGTATTTTGTATTGTTATGTCCAGTTTTTACTTTTATGACATTCTAGTATGTCGGATAGTCCACAATTGACGAAATGCCCCTGAAGATGATCTATTGATCGAAAGCGCTTGGGCAAGATTAAATTAATCACCGTGTTCGATAGTTGCCTTGTATACCCTCAAAGTTTAATTATTCGAACATTCAACCTTATATTGGGTTAAAATATATTTATTTCGTTGAAATCATATAATAGAAGTATAAACTTCTTAACTGCGTACAAAGTACACACATATTCTTTTTTTTTATAATAATTAACTCGCACTGCACTTTAACAAAAAATAGTAAACAAATTCTTACTTGCGCCTTGTCTTTGCCATTAAGTTCACAGCATACCTAGGAACCTACTTGTTTTGCGAAAAATTAAATACAGACATGCGTATCATTAACTACGTTTATTTCGAAAACGGTGTATTTTTTTGATTTGAATCAAGAATACCTGTTTTGTGTAGAATTGAATGTTATTTCATGTTTTTTTTTATCGTAGAATGTTTTGTAAAGGGCTTAAAAAAATTATGGCCACATTAATGAACCAATGTTATTGTAGGTGGCACCAACAAATGTCAATGCTAAAACTAATATCATTTTCATATTAAGTATACTAAATAATAGCAAGATACCAAATTTCACTTAAATCGGTTGAATAGTTTACAATATATCCCTAAAAATAATATAAAAAAATATTAATGAATCACCCTGTAGAACGAAAACCTCCAACATTTTGCCTAAGCAATTTGAGCTCAAACGCTTTATTTTGATGTCAGCTATCACCCATTAGCTAATGTCCAATTAATTATGGGGCACCCTGTATATAAATTTAATAATTTTACTCTCTACTTTGTGCAAAAACTTTTTAATTGTTATCTTACTAGTCTTTCGATTTTTGGTATTTTCGTATGCTTATCGCTTATAAACCATTATTGACACGATATTTAGTTGACGGAAGTCAAATAACGAATATATTGTCTGTTAAATAAGAATTTGTTTAAAATATTTACAATTTAATATTGTTTAATATCATATTCTTTTTATTTTTCAGGTAAGCTTGGATAAACTTAAGCCGTCAATAGTAAGTAAATACTTTTCCGAGATGTAGGCACATACATTATTTATTAAATAAAACCAATATTCTTTCTAATAGAGTTTGATGTACTTGTATCTCTTTTACAACGTCTTTCCTTTACACCTTTTGTGTGATCCACTTATTCAAATATCAAAGAAGAGGGGAAGTAGGTCGGAAAATCCTTTATCTTGTGCAGACAATTATTCTACGGAAATTTGTCATTGATTTTACATGAAGCTTTGTGCTTTCACGCATAAGGAGTTTGCGAGACTCAAGGTAAAAGACGACGCCAACAGGTATTTTTCGATTTATGTGGAAAATTATATTTTAAATCACGTTTGGTTAAGACTACGATCAGATTTTAGGTTAATACTTACTTTCCCCATTTAGATCTATCTATTTTTTAAAGAGCGTAAAACGGATATAAAATAGACAGATACAATTTTTGTTAAGTCATACAGAACGAACCAAATTGTAACTGTAGGTTGAGAAACCAACCGTCATTTTGTTAGCCATATATTTGGCTGTTCTTAATATTTGTAATACATCTTGACGTATGATCTCGGCTGTTTCTGACCGTTAATTAGTAATAGCAGTTTCAACTTTGCTAATGAAATTTTCGCCGGAATCCATGCCGATACAATACCAAAATTGAACCTTTTGGAAAGGACACCGGTGGTGGCGTCATCCAAAATAAGTTTTGAGAAGTTTTAAACTAATTTACTGGGATCTGTTTTTGCTTTTTCTTTGTTCGTTGTTGTAGTGTTAATTTTTCAAACTTTCTTATCTGTTTTGTCTTGATGAGGTCAGCATCTGTCTTTGATCGAAAGTTTGTCAGTTTATCAAAGATGTTCCACAAAGTCAGATGTACTTTGTAACTTAGTGTGAGGTTTAGCTTTAACAACTGAATTTATTTTATCAATGTCTCGTCTGATGTCATGATTCGCTTCTCTAATAAGGACTAGACGTGCAATTTTTAACATATTCTTAGTTTTATAATTGTTTTTGTGGAAACTCAGCTTCATGTAGGTGCATGGTAAGGGGTAATATCGCGGTGCTGCAATTAATAAAGGTGCCAAAATACATACAGCCGCTAGAATTTATAATATTTCGGAGATAACAATACGTGATAATTTAATGGCAAGAGGTTTTGAAAATCGAGCTCCGGCTATAACTAACTGCATGGCAAAGAAACCAGTATTTATCAAAGAAGAAGAAGCAGAGTTAGCAGATCACATAATAAAATTGAGAAATTTGTTTTATGAAGTTACTCCTTGGAAGTTGAGACAAATAACTTCCGAATTCGCAAAAGCTAATCATTTAAAACACAGATTCAATAGAAACAAGAAACAACCTGGCAAATACTGGCTAAGTGGATTTTTAAAACGGAATCCCCAACTAAGTCTTCGTCAGTCCAAAAAGCTTCTTCTTCTTCTTCCGGTTTCTATCCGTATAGGATGTTGGAAATCATATTGGCAATCATAACCTTGCTCGCTGCGGCTCGAAACAGCTCCGTTGAGGTTTTCTTAAACCATGTTCTTAAATTCCGCAGCCATGATATTCTCCTTCTACCGGGTCCTCGCTTACCTTTGACTTTACCTTGCAATATAGACTGTAGCAGGGAGTAACGGTGCTGATTTCTCATAACGTGTCCCAGATATTGCAATTTTATGCGTTTGATCGTAAACACAATCTCTGGTTCCTTCTTCATTTTTCCTAGAACTTCCTTGTTCGTGATCCTTGCTGTCCATGATATTCTCAGCATTCTTCTATAAAGCCACATCTCAAATGCTTCAAGTTTTTTAATAGTGGTGTCTGTAAGCGTCCATGCCTCCGCCCCGTACAACAACACAGAGAAAACATAGCATCTCAAATGTCTCATTTTTGTATCAAGGGATATGTTGTGACTTTTGAAGATGGCGCTCATTTTGTTAAAGACCGTTCTTGCCTTTCCTATGCGGCACTTTATTTCCTGTAAATTGCTCCACTGTTCGTTAATAATAGTTCCCAGGTAACAATACTGTTTTACTCGCTCTATCTGCGTCCCATTAATGTATAGATGAGCCCCGTTTATATTCTCCTTGCTGATAATCATTTGTTTCGTTTTGTGGGTATTAATGTTTAGTCCGTACTGTTGACTGTACTCGTTTATTCTGTCCATTAGCCTCTGAAGTCCCTCTAAACTATCTGCTATCACCATGGTGTCGTCGGCATATCTAACATTGTTTACTCTTTCACCATTTAGAAGGATGCCTTCGTCTATTCCGTAAAGAGCCTCGTTAAAAATTTTCTCTGAGTACATATTAAATATCAACGGCGATAGGATACATCCCTGTCTAACTCCACGTAGTATTTTTATGTGATCTGTTTCTTCTCCGTTAATTTCATGTATGCGGTCTGATTCCAGTAGAGTTCTGAAATTATTCTGAGGTCTTTGTCATCCAGGTCTGCCTCTTTTAAAATGTTTATCATCTTTTGATGTTGAACTCTGTCAAATGCCTTTTCATAGTCGATCAAGCACGCGTATACGTCGCAGTTAACGTCCCTGCATCTTTGAATCAGTACCTGTACTCCGAAAAGTGCCTCTCTGGTACCCACTGCGTTAATGAAGCCGAACTGTCTGTCCGATATTTGTTCCTCGCACTTCTTATAAATTCTTCCATGGATGACTCTAAGAAACAGTTTCAACATGTGGCTCATTAGGCTGATTGTTCGATATTCTTCGCACTTTTTAGCCCCCTGTTTTTTAGGTATCGCTATGAATTCTGATTCTAGCCATTTATCAGGGATGATTCCTGTATTGTATATTTTATTGAAGACAGCCGTGATCCAAATTATTCCTTCTTCCTCCAAGAGTTTTAAAAATTCAGCTTCGATATTATCAGGCCCTACAGCTTTCCTGCTTTTCATCCGTTTTATTGCTTCTTCTACCTCGGATTTAAGTATGTCCGGGCCCGTCATCCTCTCTGAAAATGGATGCCTATAATCCGTTCTTTGATCTTGAAAAAGTGTCTCCAAATATATTCTCCATTTGTCTTTCATCTCTTGGTGTCAATGATTAATTTTCCATTGGTGTCTATGAGTTTCATTTGTGTTCGCTTTTTAAAAGTACCCGTTATTTCTTTGACCTTTTTGTGTACATTAAAATTGTCATGCTTGGCTTGTAGTCTTTCTATTTCTTTACATTTCTCTACAGCTTCTTTTTCTTTAGCTTCTCTCTTATTTTTCTTCTGATGTAAGCCTGCATTTTTTTATACTCATCTTTATTTCCTTTAATTAACCTTCTGCGTTCCATTAAGTGAAGGATTTCTGGAGTCATCCAAGATTTCTTCTTTGTTTCTTTGTTTGGTTTTAGCAGATCTTGTTTAGTTTTCTTAATTATTTCTTCGAATTGATTGATTTCTCGTTGGATGTTATTTTCTTCTTTTAGTTGTTTAACTTGGTTGTTAATATATTCCCCCACTTGCTTTTTAACTTCCGGATGTTGCAGGGCTGTCATGTCGTAGTTAGGTCTAGACTTTTTCTTTATTGTCTTCAGTCTCACATCCATGACTCCCACTAAAGGTATGTGGTCAGATTCAATGTCCGCTCCTGGATATGTTTTGACAGATTTAAAACTGTTTCTGAATCTTCTATTTACCAATATATAATCTATCTGGTTTCTAATTACGTTATGGGGTTTATCTGCTGGTGCCTTCCATGTATACAATCTCCTCGGTGGTAGTTTATAAAATGTGTTTCAGAACCACGAGCTTGTTATCTTCTGCGAATATTTCTAGTCTGTCACCTCTTTCGTTTTCTTTGTACTAACCCAAAAGGTCCGATTAGAGACGTTTTCCGTTCTGCTCTAAGTTTTGCATTGAAATCCCCCATTATGATGTTGACTTCATGTTTAGGTATTCGTTCTAATATATCCTCTATGCTTTGGTAGAGAGTCTCTACTTCGTCGTCGTCTTTATCTGCAGTGGGAGCGTATATTTGTATTATGTTTACATTCACTGGATTGGCTCTTATTTGCAGTAGTATTACTCTGTTGGACACTGGGACAAAATTTAAAAAGCATCTACTAATTTATAATATACTATTATTAAAAATTTATAATAAATACTATTATCACACCAACTCCATGCTCTAGTTTTCCATCTAGTGGCCCTGAGTAGAATATATTGTGATCTTTTTTGTCAATGCTTCCTGTTCCGGGCCATCTCATCTCACTTATTCCGTTATGTCAATGGTCATTCTTTCCATTTCCTGAATGGCATTGTCTATTTTTTCCACTCCTTGCCATAGTGTTTCACATTCCATGTGCAAATTTTAAAAAATTGTGGTTTTGCTGCTTTTTCTTTTTCATAGGTACTCATAACTGTCCCCACCGGAGATCCGATTGGGGAACTTACTCCGGAATCGTATTTAGTTGTGAGCATTACCATATATGATTTTATACTAGGACTATTCAATGGAATCTTTATTGTAGTGGTTGTCCTCGGCCTTCTACATCCTTATGCCGTTGACCTCTACTGAGGTTCCTTCGCCTTTAGGGCCAGTTTCCCAACCCTCGGACAAAAGAGTGCCCTGTCACTTAGCAGCTCGGCCGCACGAAGCCGTTGGCCAGTAAGTGGGGGATTGCTTATACCGGCAATCCTTCGGTGAAATAGGTGGGGGGATATAAGGAAGGAATTTGGGGTTTGGGTAGGATAATATTGGAGTTTGGACCTGGTTTCCTCTAATTAGGGAATGGAGGAAAACCAGGAGCTCGCGTGGGCAGGGACGCTACCTCCCTGAAGTAGGTCTACCCTCTATCGGGATCATAGAGGGGTACCTACCCGCTACCATCCAGTCAAAAAGCACTAGCATAAATCGTCCTTCAATGCTAAGCTCTTGGATTTTGTTTAAGAAACTTAAGACGTTTTGAACAAGTTTAAATTTAGGAGCGACAGGATCTACAATGAGTCCCGTATACGAACTATTCAGAAAAAATCAGGAAAGGTTTATGCCAAAAGAGGACAAAAAGAAGTGAGCATTGCCCCTTCAGCCGAACATGCAGGGACAATTACCATCTTATGTGCTGTTAGTGCTTCTGGTTCCTACGTCCCCACAATCATCATTTATCCTAGGAAATGGTTTCTTCTTCTTAGGGTGCCTGTCCGTTCCGAACGTTGCAACCAACTGTTTCCAACCAACCGTTAGAACGTTGTTCTAACCAACAAAATCAATATAGCCATTCTGGCTATAATGATTTTGTTGGTTGCTATATAAAATAGCTGTGTTGAGGTCTTTCTATACCATGCTCTCCGGTCAGCAAGCCACTCTACTGGTATTTTTCCTACCTTGTATATTTCATTAAATATTTCAATTATTATTTTTATTTTCAGCTTCAGCAGATCTGCAAGAATTTCATCAAGTCCCGGTGCCTTTCCATCCTTCATTTGCCTGACGGCTGCCGTTATTTCTTCTGGTGGGATTTCGGGACCTGAATTTGCTTCAATGGTGGGTTCTTGTATTGTTCTAAGGACGTGGAATAGTTTCTCCAAGTATTCTTCCTATACTTTTTTTTATCTTCTTTGGTTATGGCAAGATTGCCTTCATCATCTGTTATTTTCCGCTGTTGCGTTTTCGGAACTTTCCAGCTATTTCCTTACCTCTTTTAGCTAAGCGATATTACCCTACTAGGTGGGGCAATACCGCAAAGAGCACGTGTTGTGTATTTGTACAATATTTGAGTAATATATAGATAGTTAATTTTTTTTAATTCTTATAATGTCTTAAACCAAACATATATGTTCAGAGTTTACCTATTTGTCAACCATTTATTGCGTAAAATGTAAATTTCTTGCTGTTTCTGCTTAGCCGCGTGGTATTACTCCTCCTTCTCCTAAACTTCCTTTGCTTTAACCGTAGTTTTTCATATCGTCTAAGATCTCGTAGAATTTCCCCCCTTAGATTAATTATATTGAATTTGAGGTTTCCTAGAGATGTACGTGATTGCTGTAGTATTTCGGGTTTGATCCGCGTTGAATAATTTTCGTTTTTAGAAAAACCCTTATTTTGGCGACGTTTCGGCAAGGTCACTTCTTGTTCTTCTTGATGTTCGACGCGAACGCTGTATGCTTTTGTTTAAATACCTTGCAGCTCTGTTGTAACAAGTCCTGTGCGCATGCGAATGGGTGGTGTCTTATAAGCTAATTTAATTTCTTCGTTTTTCTGTAAAATTGGTCTCCATACAGTTGGGAGGGTTTGGGCAATGTTTTTTAATGTTTTTCAATTTCTACTGCTTTCCTGGTTTTTTTACAGTATCCCGATCTGTAGGTACTAATGTGACGCTTGCTTTTTGAAGTTTATCTTCATGAAGTTTTTTTGTCTTTAACGACGTGACTGATTGCATACTTCTTATCTTCTTTCTTCTTTACATGCCATCTCAGCGAAGGAGATTGGTAATCATCATGGCTGTTTTGATCTTAGATGCGGCTGCTCTGAATAGGTTGATTCATGTCCATCCGTACCATTCCCTTAACTTACTCAGCCATGGGATTCTTCTCCTTCCTATACTTCTCATGCCTTGGATCTTCCCTTGTATAATCAATTGAAGTACCATTATTTCTAATCTAACTCTTCTCATAACTTCTCTGTTTGTTACATGCTCGGTTCATGGTATCTTCAAGTTTCTTCTATATAACTACAGTTAGAATGCTTTTAGCTTCTTGGTAGTAGCCGCGTTAAGGGTCCACGCTTCCATTACGTAGAGCAGAGTCGAAAAAATGTGGCACCTTGCTAGCCTAACTTTCTAAGTCTAAATTCAGTTCTCTTGTACAAAGTACCTTTCTCATTTTATTGAAGTTTGTTCGTGCTTTTTCTCTTCGAACTTTGGTTTCTCTAGAGTAATCGTTTGTATAATTAATTATTGTGTGCCAAGATAGTTGTAGTTTTCTACTTGTAGTCTTATCCGTAATTATCAGGCTTTCATCGTTATTTTAAGTTTTGATAACCCCATAACTTAAGATTTCTTGATGTTTATTAATAGTCTATATTCTTTTTGATATTCAACTATCTTGTTCACTAGCCTCTGCAAGTCGTGGAGGTTGTCTGCCATTATGAAAGTATGGTCTCCATACCTAATGTTGTTAATTGGTCTTCTATTGATCTTTATTCCAGCCGTTTCTTCCTCGAGAGCTGTTTTTATAATTTCTTCAGTGTATGAGTTGAACAGTAGTGGTGACAATACATATTCCTGTCGTATCTCTCTTTAAATTTCGAAATCTTCTGAAGTGTGTTCCTTAATGGCTATATATGCTCGTCGCTTATATATTCTTTATAATTCGAAGGTCATTGAAATTAATTTGTTTTGTTTTGAGGAGATCCATTAGCTGTTGATGGCGGACTTTATCGAAAGCCTTGTTGTAATCTATGAAACAATAATTACATATTTTGGTTAACATCCAACATTTCTGAGTTACTACGGAATCTAAATTAGGTCAATGTCCATTAGGATGGAGTGCTGTTATATGGAGAAAAATGGAATAACAAAAAGTACCTAGTTTAAATATGGATTCTAATGGTTAATATCGATATAATAGATTAAAAAATCAAGACAGAAGCTCCAATTATGAATACTATCAGTACTGATATAATATCTCAGGCCATCATAGAGCAACAGGTTGCGGAAAATGAAATCCTGAGAAATATCAGAAAAGTGCTATTAGAGAAGCAAGTGTTGCCGTCTGTGGGCTACAGAGGAGAGGCGGATTCATTAAGAATAAACACAAATCAAGTCTTTTGATGTCTAAATTACTAACAAAGACTATCGTTCACAATGATTTTTTATTTTCACAGTTATTTTTCAATTTGTAAACATAATTTTTTATTTTATATTGACTATTTCTTTTCTTCGTATTATAGCCCCATTAGCTGAAATGAATAATTAAAAAACTACAGTTGACTCTATCGAGTTTTTTTCTTGAAAAGTTGAAATTGACAAAATCATCAAAATAACAAAAATTGTCTCAAGGTTTTTGATACGCATCTTAGCCATGTTGATCGCCAACATCCGGAACGGATACGCACCATAAGAAGAAGATCTTAGCGAAACAGTTATCTTGTACCCCGCGTAATTGATGATGAAAAGTGCTTTGAGATCATGTCAGTTGCTAGTACTTTTTAGTACAGCGAAGAAAAAATAAATTAGAGCTCCACCCTAATGTCCAAATTAAGTTTTTAATAAATTCGTTTGTGAATGATTTTTAAGAACTAAATGGGTGATAGAACAGATAGACCATTATTAATTAGCGTTTTTCTTTTTGAGAGGCAAATGAATGTTGGGGTCAACCGTTCGTTGGGTATGCCGTATTCCCCTCGATTGATAAACTTTTATTAAATAGTTTTTCCAGGGCATCCATGTACTCATGTTCTATTATCTTCAAGCTTCTTATACAACTCTTTATTTTATCTTTCGTTTTTACTCCTTCAGCGCTGTCTCTTTTAGATCACAGTTCGGTACATTTTTAGTTCTGTTGAAGATATGATATGCCTCTTAGATATTACAAAGAACGCTTCTCTTTCTTTTACAGTTATTTTTCTGGTTCTTGGACTTTGTCTATCTTTGTCGGTTAAGATGATACTTAAATATTGGCAATTCTGTCCTTTTATAAAACAAAACTATGCCTCTTATCTCATTACCTACTTCATTTATCGTAGCTTTTAATGAAATGATATTTTTAAATATTTTCATATATTAATCAAAAACTGCGAAACCCCTTTTATAATCGATGACTGTAAAAAACCAATTAAAATGCTAATACGATACACGAGACTCCAGGAGAGAATCAGAGATTCTGAACCACACCGATGTCCCATTCTCACGATTTGCGTAGAGGAGTTTAACAAAACTATCTGTGACAAAGCTTTCAATTATCGAAACACTCACGTTCAGCTTGCCAATCGTTATTGCAGTTTATATACTCTTTTATAGTGTTTAATACACAAATATACAGAATGATACCAGACCGAAAGGCGGACCGATGAATCCTTATAAAATTATTTAAATGAAAACTTGTAGATCTACGGTGAGATAAAATATCGAGCAATGAAATAAGTTGACAAAATATTGACAATATGGGAACACACACTCTTTTTGAAAGTGCAATAAACTCAGATTTCAACGGGAGTAGCTGCAATCTTTCCATTTTAAAATTAGTTACGAATATGCAGGGTCTTCTATAACACTCTGTATCGCATCGAAGATATGTTTTTTTATTGAAACACCCTGTACTCTATTTTAAAGTTTAAATTCGATTCACTTACTCGTTACGAGAATAGAATGGTGTTTTGTGGTATACAGGGTATTTAAAAAGTTATAACCAAATATGACTCCTCGTTTAACTTTTACTCTAACTCGTACTAAGTTAAAAAAAAACTGTTTACCTTGACCCTCGAAGACATAATAAAATCAACAGATTGGGAAAACAGAGGAATATGTATTAACGGAAAATACCTAAATCACCTTAGATATGCGGATGATATACTCCTGATCTCCTCGGAACGACAAGAATTGGAATTAATGCTGAATAAACTTCATGAAAAATCACTGCAAAAGGCCTAAAAATTAACTTCAACAAAACAAAAGTAATGACAAACACGGAAGACCAAGAGGCAATAAAAATACAAACAGAAAAAATAGAACAGGTAAATGAGTGTATCTATCTAGGACAAGCAATCAGAGCTAACAGAGAAAATCAAACAGCCGAAATATCGAGACGAGTAAGAATGGGATGGGCAGCATTCGGCAAACTTTCTTACGTTCTAAAGAATCAAACAATCCCTCTATATTTACGAAGCAAGGTATATAACTAATGTATAATACCGGTGCTCACCTACGGAGCACAGACATGGACATTTACACCGGACAATTTGGATAGGTATAGGATGGTGTATCACTTAAAGATAGAAAACGTAACCAGTGGATCAGAACCAGAACAAAGACAGTAGACGCAATAGAACAAGCAGCAAAACTGAAATGGAAATGGGCTGGACACAATGAACGTCTCCAAGACGGACGATGGAACAATGCCATCGGAAAGTGGCGTCCATACAATGCAAAGAGATCAAAAGGCAGACCACAGATGAGGTGGAAAGATGACATCAGGAAACAAGATGGAGAGAACTGGGGGAGACCTATATCTAACAATGGAAGGATAGAGAATAGGTTCGAATAAAAAAAACAACCAAATATGAATATAAATCGTAACCAGTTCAAAGCCCCGTATAATTTAAAAAGGGATACAAAAGTCGATGACCTGTTATAGATCGTTGCATAATATAAATAATGCAACTTAAAGATCATTCACTTATTAATAAATGGTGTAGTCAAAAATACATAGTCTAGCAATAAAACAGTGGAAACTTTTAATATTGTTCTGAAGCTATTTTCTTGTGGCATTGTAAATTAATTACTATTTAACTGGGAATAAGCCACAATTAAAGATAAAAATACGTTTATTGACGTTTCAATTTCCACTTCGGAAATCGTTCTCAAAATACAAACAGTAAATTAAACAAATTTTGTTTTTTGTTACATAGTGAAAAATTCTTCTAATAATTTAATTTTATCTGACTCATTTATATTGAAAATTCAGACATACATTATGCATTTTAAAATAGACGACTTTAAAATGATATTGCCAATTGTTGAGTTGCGCTCCTGGGACGACTTTACTTATAAGATAGTTCATTCGATTACATGAAATCAACTTTAACTTGAGAATATCCGTCAGGAAAAATTATAGCAATGTAATTCGTCTTTAAAAAGACAAACACATGACATGATGACAGTAAAATTCTCCTGTTAGTGATTCCATAGTAAATTATGAGGAAAAACCAGGAAAAAAACCTCATAATACTATCCCGACATTGTAAGTATTTGTTCGTGAATTTAGTTTACCTTCAACAAACATCAAAATTCTGATTTTATATGTTACGTTAGTTAAAAAACATAAATAATGTATCCTCTATATGTTACTGACTTACTAATACTGGTATTTTCTTATTAATAACTTCCTCTTTCAATATTGGTAACCAGATCCTACTACATTCTGCCGAGGAATTTGCGACACAATTGGCCTCATTTAGCATAATTAGAGCCGCTTCTTTGATTTTTCTTTTTTTACCATTCGTTTCTTTTAGGACTACATTTGAATTATTCCATTGAACCCTATGTTCATTATCCCATGCGTGTTTACATATTTGAGATCTATCAAATTCTCCATTTTTAATATAAGATTGATGTTCACTTATTCTAACATTTAATGGCATTGATGATTCACCCAAATAGAACTGATCGCATTCACAAGGTATTTTATAAATGCAATTCTTTGTCTGGTAGTTTATAATTGCAATTCTTCTAACCTCCGATGGCGTGCCACGAAATGCTACGTACTCTCTACGCTACTTTACGGCGTAGAAGGGTGGACGTTAACAGCATCAACTATAAAGAAGTTAGCGGCTCTAGAAATGTGGCTGTATCGACGCATACTGAGAATACCTTGGACAGACAGAGTGACCAACACAGAGGTATTAAGACGAATGGGTAAAGAGGTGGAATTGTTAACAACTGTTAAAAGGAGGAAAGCGTCATACCTGGGCCATGTGTTCCGTAATGATAAGTACAGTCTGCTACAGCTTATCGTGGAAGGCAAGATTGAAGGTAGAAGAGGTTTGGGCAGAAAGAAGAAATCCTGGCTGAGAAACTTGAGAGAATGGTTTCAAATACCAGAAGCTGCGAACATAATTCATGCGGCACAAAACAGAGAAACCTATCGTATGATGGTCGCCAACCTTCGGTAGAAGACGGCACATAAAGAAAAGAATTCTTTGTCCTTTCTTGTTCATTGTTAGGTTTGGTATAGATCTCAACGTGTTTGTTGTTTTGAATGTTGTTGAAATGTTGAATTTATTTCCTATCCTTTTAAGTTTTTCTGATAATCCTTTAATGTACGGTATTGTTATTTTCCTCATATTATTCCTTGTGTATGCTGTAGGATCTCGTTCTAAGGTGTTCATAATGTATGTCTGAATTGTCAATATAAATGAGTCAGATAAAATTAAATTATTAGAAGAATTTTTCACTATGTAACAAAAAACAAAATTTGTTTAATTTACTATTTGTATTTTGAGAACGATTTCCGAAGTGGAAATTGAAACGTCAATAAAGGTATTTTTATCTTTAATTGTGGCTTTTCTCAAGTGATCTATTTTTCACTCATTGTCGATTCGTTGGGTGGTTTCTTTGTTCGGGGTGTTTGATGTCTTGTTTTAGGCTTTCTGCCTCTTCAGGACGCGGATTGTTGTTTTTTTTTTGTCGTGGATCTACTGGTGTTTGTTTCTTGACTGGCCGTTGGAGGAGCTCCTGGACAATCAGAGGCAAAAGGTACGGTTCCTTTCAGAATATTATTGATCTAAAAAATAATTAGTATTATGTGAATTATGTGAATTTATGAATTTGGTAAATTAATAAATGTATGGAACGCGGTCTATCTATTTTTGGCATGCGTTTACACTTTATAGACTTCAACTGAATAAGTTGAGGAGGGGAGAATCATTTTTCTTAAGTTAGTCATTCTGATTATTCAGAATTATGTCTGTAGTTTTTAATTTATCAATTTACATATATTCTAATTCTTCTTCTTAGGGGGCCTGTCCGTTCCTAATGTTGGCGATCATTCTGGCTATGATCACTTTGTTGGTTTCTATACGAAATAGCTGTGTTGAGGTCTTTCTATACCATGCTCTCAGGTTAGCAAGCCAGGATATTCTTCTTCGTCCTGGGGCCATGTTTCCTTCAATTTTACCTTGCAAAATGCATTGAAGTAGTTCGTTATTGCCTTGATTTCTCATTATATGTCTCAAGTACTGCATCTTACGGCCATTCACGATGTTGACCAAATCCGCAATTGTGTTCATTCTCCGCAGTACTTCTTCATTGGTGACTTAGCCTGTCCATGGTATCTTCAGGATCCTTCTGTATGACCATAGCTTAAAAGCCTGAAGTTTTAATAGGATTTCCGCCTTCAATATCCACATTTCTACTCCGTACGGAAGCACTGAGTATACATTACATTTAAGGAGCCTTATTTTTGTTTATAGGGTGAGGTCATGGCTCTTGAACACAGAACTTATAGTCAAGAATCAAGAATGCACTTTTTGCCTTTCCGATGTGACACATAATCTCTTGGGTATTGTCCCACGACTCATTGATTATAGTTTCCAAGTAGTTGTATTGTGAGCCACGTTCAATTCTCATTTGGTTTACATACAGATTTGCTCCAATTATGTTTTCCTTGCTGATGATCATTAGTTTCCTTTTGCTGGTGTTTATATCCAGTCCATATTTTCTATTTGTTTCCGTTATTTTGTTCATTAAGTTTTGCAGCCCTTCAATGGTATTGGAAAACAATATTCTAATAAAGGTAGCTTAAGGCCTTTATTTTGAATATGAAGAATTTGAAATTGGTCATTGAATGATTTTGGTCTAAAAGGTAAAGTGTGTACGTAGAATCTGTTTTTCTATTATTGAAAGCCCTTTTATGTTCTGCTATATGTTTGTTAAAAGTTCTACCAGTTTTCCGATATAAGTTTTTTAATGGCCACATTTAAGTTTGTGTACTCAACTGTGTACTTTTTTTAAGTAAATTTATTTTTCTCCTACTAAAATCCCAAATATCGCGATTAGTAGCGAAAAATAATTTACTATTGGTTTACATAATGTGAATTTAAAAAGGCTTCGTAATAGCGCAGTGAGAAATTGCTGAAAAAAAAACTCGCTTTCAAGCGTTTGAAGTGATAAGTGTAAGTAAGATTATTTACAATTCGAAAGAGTCATATTGGCAGAAATATGTCCGTTAGTTCTGCGACGTTGCCAAAGTTAAAAATAATTCTGCTAACTGAGGACTAATAGAAACTGGGTTTTTGAGCGGGTCTAGTTCCTTTCGTGGTCCTTAGAAATAGATATGATGCACACGGACAGTGATAATAACGCGTCAGAAGGCAAGAAGAAAAAAGATAGAAGGTCAACTTCACCTTTCCTGCAGAGCAAAAAAAACTGCCAGAACCCCAAGCAAAAGAAAACCGAGGGAAGAAGATTCAAATGATGGGGATGACGTTATGAGTATGTTCAAGAAGATGATGACAGAACTTAGAGAAATCAGGAATGAAGATAAGAAATATAGAGAAGATATAGCACTGAAAAAAGAAAATATAAAGATAAAGCAAGAATTGGAAAAAACAAATAACAAATTAACCCCGGTTAAAAACAAAGTGAAAAGACTTGAAAAACATATGAAAAGAAATATCATAGTAATAACGGGTTTATCAATAGCCACAACAGATAAATAAAAAATAACGTAAAATATTGTATACAAAAGCACCTAAAAGAGGTTGTCGAAATATAATTGAAATAGAATTCACATTTCAGAAGAAAAAATATATATAAAGGAATGTGCAAAATTCCGGGATTAAATGAAACTAATCAAATAGACCACATTTCTAAGACGATGTACAGGTATGTTTTATAGGAACTAACAGCCATCTTGACCAATTCTTATCGTATATTAATTCACTCCATAGACATATTTAATTTACAATATAAACAGCACAGAATCAACCCATAAATTTTCTAGATTTAAATATGATCAGAGTTACAAACAAACATGAGTTCTCCGTATTTCATAAACCTAACCATACTGACACGATTGTACACAATTTATCATTCCATCCTACATAACATAAATGGCAGCCTACCATAGCATGTTATATAGATTAATAGAAATTCCCATGTCAAAAAACAACTTCGAGATAAAATTGAATACTATTAGGCAAATAGCAGTAAACACTGGGTACAATGAACAAACAATAAATACAATTTTAAATCAAAAACTGCATAAAAAAGTCCTGAGATTAGTATTTCCACCTACAGAGAAAAAATCCAGTACCTTCTGCTCGATTACATATCGCAAGATATCAACAAAAATAGCGAAACATATAATAAAAGAAAAGAATAACACCAGCTTTCAGAACAAATAACAACTTAGGCAAATATATTAAGAACAACAAGAACCCAAAGAAAAAACACTTACACAGTGGTAAACTTAAATGTGGCAGCTGCCCAAAAACATCGATCAAACTGGTGGAACTTTTAACAAAAGGAAAGCAGAGCACAAAAGGGCTTTCAATGATAAAGAAAAAAACAGATTCTACGTATGCACTTTACCTTTTAGACCAGCGATACTCAACCTTTTTTTTTCCTGGGCCGCATAGTAGCTATTGCCACTATGCGGCCCTTGCGGGCTGCAATCTAGGTGAAGTAGTATAAATACATACATACAATACATACATATATATATATATATATATATATATATATATATATATATATATTAATTTTGAAAGCTTGAGATATATATAAAAAATAGTCTTCTAGAACAGCCCTTTTATTGACTCCAACCCACCGAAACGAATATATATATATATATATATATATATATATATATATATATATATATATAATAAATAATAGTCTCCCGTTTTATACCGCACGCGGCTTTGGGAGTATAGCAGGGTAGTCTGCTATATCTAGGGCCTACGGTATACAAGGAAGGTAACATGGCCAGTGCTACGCTTCAACCGCCTATTATTACCCCTGGTTTTACCCAAGGTACTCATTTTATTCAGGCTGAGTCGACCTGGGGCCTATAGACATTTTAAAAATGCCTAGTTGTTCTTGCCGGCGGTAGGATTCGAACTCACGACCACCGGCATGCGAGGCAAGCACACTACCGCTTGCGCTACGCGGGCCCTTATATATAATATATATATATATATATATATATATATATATATATATAATATATATATATATATATAAATAAATATATAATTTTTAAAATACTGATTTAAAAAAATGTATAATACTTGCGCAAAATTTCGGTCAAATGCTTTTTAAATGCATTAATTTTTTTAATCCTTGGAAAACTAATAAAAATTTTGGAAAAATTTAAACGCAGAATAAAATGTTACATTATTACCGATGGCCAAAAGTCCCTAAAAACTTCTATAATGTTTATTTTAATAAGTTACAGGGTGCAGGGCTGTGCCGTGCTATGATACGGCGAGACAGTCGCATCAGGCGGCATCACAAGGGGGGCGGCATAATCATTAAAATAAAGAAAGTCAGGCTGTGTAAAAATGTTTTTAGAAAAAATGCATTTAAATAGCATTGGATCAAGATTTTGCGCATACCCTCTTAATAAAAATGAAAGTTAAATTTCAATCATGTTTAAGAGGCGGTATTTCAAAGACTTGCATCATATTAAAAGATATACCGCAAGGCTCTGCTGATGTGAAAACAAAGAGGAAATTTAGTATGATTTTTCATTACAAATACGTACAATAATGTGATCTTACATCACTTAACAAGTTTTATTATTTGGTTGTAGACACAATATTATTTCGTACCGTAAAGAGTAAAACCGTTCTGAAATTTTGTTCTGCTCAGCCATCGTACTCCGGTATGTAAAAGTACATCGCCATGGTCACTTTTTAATTCTTCTTATAAACATTTAAATTTTCTATGGTTAAGTTCTCGTGCTCTAATAAAATTAACGATGAATAACAGTTTTCATCAGGTCGTCAACTTCCGGTATGGTGGTACGTGCTGCGAGATTTTCTTGATGTATGATACAGTGAAATATTAACAAATTATTTATATCATATTTTTTTTTCAAAAGAGACATAAACCCAATATTATTTCCTGTCATAGACGGACATCCATCTGTCCATACACATACCAACTTTTTAACTTCAATGTAATCACTTTCTTTGGTATGACCTTTCATTGGATGAAATTTGAGAAAATCTTCACGAATTCCAGAATCTTCAGTAAAGTACCGTACAAAAAGAGAACAAAGAGAAAATGCTAAACTCCAGTATTTACAATTCTTCAAGTCGTCGATGATATAATTAAAAATATGTTTCGAAATATCTTCAATTCGCCTGACGTGAGGAATCTGAGAGTTGTAGTTGTCTGATTTGTGATATTATCTGAGTTTTATTGCTAAACTTTTCAAGTAAAATATTTGAAGCATTTTTAAAGCATTTCTTTACAATCTCAGCGTCAGTAAATGGCTTCATATGTTTTCCTAATAGCAAATTTCGTAGGACGCTCTCGTCACTGATACATCTTGTGACATTGAAACTGCCATTATATTTTGATGCTGCTGTAACGGCCTTTTCAAGACGCATAGTTTTTCTCTTCGCAATGCAAAGCCAAATGGGAAACTATCGCTAAACATCTTGTGTTTTGTATTAAAATGTCTCGTAATATAATACTTCTTTAAAATAACAATCTCTCGAGAAATCATACAAGTGGCTAAACCGTGTTTGTTAGTTACAACAAAATATTCATCTTCCCAATTATCTTGAAATAGTCTGTTTTCATCAGATATTTTACGTTTTGATTTTGAGGACACGCCAGCCATTGTCACTGTTTTAAATCCCGGCAAATCAATTATAATTACAATTATTGTAAGTAAAAGAAACACTTGACAAAATTTGAAAAAGACGATACGTGTGTAAACGGAAGCGCTAAATGAAATTGATATGTTCATATAATAATTGAACTGGTTCCAAATCAACATGAAATGCAAACATAGTATAACAACGTCAACTTCAGGAAATCCCCGGTTGAACACCACAGGGGCGGATCTTTTTATATTATAAATTAGACTTTGTTGATTAGGGAATTTTTAATAATATTTTTATAATGAATTACAAAAATAGCCTTCGGGCCGCATAAAAAAAGTCCGAGGGCCGCATGCGGCTCGCGGGCCGCAGGTTGAGTATCATTGTTTTAGACCATAATCATTCTTTTAATGACCAATTTCAAATTCTTCAGATCAACAATAAAGGCCTTAAGTTATCTTTATTAGAATCTATGTAAATTAATGATTTAAAAACACAGACATAATTCTGAATGACGAAGTTGAGACAAACAGTTCTCTCTTCCTCAACTTAAGTTTAGTTAAAGACTTTAAAGTGTAAACGCATGTCAAAAATACATCATTTGAGAAATGCACTCTGCCGCAACAGCTGTAGTGATAATAAATTATAATAAATTTTGTGGAACAATACATAAATAACATGTTTCTTTATATTTTAGTTTTATTTTATTCGATTTTATTTAAATCTATAAACGAATGGTTTGTATCGCTAGCACATACTGTCGAATTAAAAACAAACTGCTTGTGTGACATAAATAAAAGGCATTTCTTAATTCCTATTTTATTTTAATTTAACCCAAGTATGTTGTAGCAAATATTATTTATGTTTGAGAACCACTGACTGAAGGAAGCCAGGCAGGGTCGTTATTGGGCATTAGTACTTAGGCCACCCTTAACACAAAAGATGGATTAGGCTAAGTAGTAAGAAGTGACGTTTATTTTAATACAAGTTTGCAAAGAAGTATGGCATCGATGTTGTGCATTTACCCTATACAGATAAGTCGCTTTGAGACAATCTATAGTACATACAGGTGTGAGATAAAATATGGAACCAACTAAGCATCTTTGAAACAAAAAGGCGCTATTTCTAAAACTTGGCATTCAAGTACAATGACACGTAACGCATCTGACGCCATATTTTTTGTTACTATTGCACTTTCATTTTTATTGGAAATACCCTAAACTTATTTAATTTAAATGACACAGTATAACTCTGTATATTTTTGCTGATTTTAAAAGAACTTATTATTTCTAATTGCATGCCCAATGTTTAGGTACTCATAAGCCTATAATTAAATTAGTGAGTCAAAACTCTTTCCAAAACTTCTCGACGTATTAACTCACATTCATCAATTCTTTGTTTGAAATCTTCCAAACATGAAGAACGAAGGTGTGGAGAACGAGTAGACCACCCAGTTTTATAGACCACAGTCGATAAAAGTGTGGATGCGTTCCATTTTGTTAAAACCAAAAATTTTATATTAACTGGCCAAACGGGCATTTGAAGGCCCGAAAATATTTTTTTTGTAAAGTAAATACTTGTCACGAGTCAAGCTTCCGTCTATGAAAAATGGATCCATAAACCTATTTTGGACAATTTCCATCAAACATTCAACTTGTTAGATGATTTTCTAACACGATAATCATAACCGATCATTATTAATAATAATAATATCTATGATTTTTTGCCGGGGAGATCCTTTCGGAATGTTCTTGCATCTTTATCCCTGTTTCAACTAGTGTCGATGCACACACTATAGTTTATTTTTATAAACGAGAGAGTAATTACCATAATTTTAACTGGTACCTTCGACCACTCCATGGGCGTGCTCAAGATTAATTGAAAAATTACTTTGAATAATTGTAAAAAATAAATTAATTAATTCAGTGTTATAAAGTGTTATGTGTATGTAAACAAAAGTGACCTCTTTTATCACACACTATATTAGAACTAACTGGCCTACATTAAAAAGGGTTTTAAAAAATTCACATTTTTTTTAAATTTTTAAAAATTACAAAAGAGAAAAAGAGTTTTTAAAACCGTCTAAGGTATGTTAAATAGATGAATAAAAATATTAATATAAAACTTACAGCTACTTGTTACAAATCCAAATCAGATTCAGAAGATGAACTTTCAGAACCAAGATTTATAATAACTGGCTCGATCATTTTATCAGTAATATTGTCCAGCTTCCACATTTTTTCCTCTTCTTTAATAGTGTGATTTACTGCCTTTTCCCAGTTTTCAGGTTTTACATTATTTACGGTCTCCAAAAACAACTGTTTAACATCATGAATTTTAAAAGTGGTATTTTTTCTTGAAACTTCACTCTTTATCTGTGTCCATACCAGTTCAATCGGGTTTAATTCACAATGATATGGTGGGGATCTAAGTACTGTCATTCCACGATTTTTGGCAATTTCATCAATTTCGTATTTTTAAAATTTTTCTTTATGAAGGGCACACAACGAATAAAGTTCCTTTCTTATAGATCCGGGATGGTACGTAATATTTTTTGAACTCAGCCAATTCTGCAAGTCTTTTTTTAACCACTTGGTTGTGGGCAGTCCTTCTATAAGTCTGGAGTGATAACTTGCATTATCCATTACTATTACACAGTTTTTAGGAAGAAGATCTATCATTTGTTCGAACCATTCTTGAAAGACATCAGCGTTCATGTCTTCATGGTAGTCACCGGTACGAGTTGATTCAAAAGTTAATAAACCACCTTCAACAAAACCGTCTGAACTGCCAATGTGTACTATTATCAGCCTGCGTCCCTTTCCTGATGGTAGGTTTAAACCAGTAGATAAGTTATTTACAAAAGCGTGCCTTTGATTTGTAACAGTTTCATCCTGCCAAAATTTATTTGGTGTATGACCCTCGTTGATCCATGTTTCATCAAGATAAAATATTTTTCTTTTTTGGTTTCTCATTTCCTTTATGGTTCTTAGAAAATGTCTTCTCCATATGACAATATCGCTTCTTTCTCATAAAATAGACTTTCTGGGATTCTTTTTCCAGCGGAAGCCTATTTCTTTTAAAAGTTTCCATAACGTACTTCGACTCATTTCTGGGTAATCCTTATCATCTCGAACTGAGACAAGAACTTTATCCAATGCTGGAAATTCTTGTCTAAAGAAGAATTCATGCACTTTCCGTCGAAGTCCTTCTTTAAAATGATATTCTATTTGAAAGTTTGGTTTCCCTGGAACATTACGTGACATTTGAAAACTACCACATTTCTCTTCTTTAATAACTCTGTAAATCGTAGATTTCCTAACACCAAGTGTACTGCTAACTAACTCAACGGTCTCATCAACACTTTTACATAAACGTTTGTCTGTAAATGATTTAAAACAATTAAATATTAATGTTTTTTCATTAACTGTTAAAGGACCAATTTTTCGGCGTTTACACGGCACTTCCAAATTTTCCATAACACTATTATACACAATAAACTGCACCTTGCAACTGAAGTACCTACTTTTAGTGAACTGTTAAGAATTTTGAATACGCCACTTGGACCTTCCTACAAAATGGAAAAACCCACTATCACATTTTCTGTAAAATAAGTTTAGAAGGTAATTATCTAGTCAATTACTGTCGTAGATTCCTGGAATTAAAGAATTAAATGTTTGATTGTTGAAACCCTTACTTCGTGGAATGCACTCATTTCAGATAAAATAAAACGTTTTATTTTATCTAAAGAATTAAACTTTATTTTGCAAATAGGTAGGTACTTATTAAACTTTTATTGGTTATATATAACCAATAAAATAAACATCTTACATTTCTTGCAAATTCATTAGTACCTGTTAACCTCCATCACTCCGACACTGGCAACCTTATTTAGGGATTAGTAACCCTCACAAGTATTGTATTCTATTCTGCTCCAACCTTTATACCTGGTGGTCATACTCAATTTAAAATTGTTTTCCTATATACTTCTGTAAACTTGTTGACAAATATCTGTTTTTCATTGAGTCACCCGTATCAACAGTTTAGGGATTTGCATACATAATTTATTGTTTTATTACTCTCTCATACATAAAAATACACTATAGTTTACACACACACACACACACACACACACACACACACACACACACACACACACACAACACACACACACACACACACACACACACACACACACACACACACACACACTATTTTTTAAATTATTATTCTCGTACGTCTTGAAAAGTACATGTATCTGTTGTTTTACTGTAAAGTGATTTAGTTCTTGTAATAACAAATTTCTTCTACCAAGTTTCTTTTAAGTATGCAAAAATATACAAGTTGTCCTATTTAAATTAAATCAGTTAAGGGGATTTCCAGTGAAACCGGAAGTCCCGTAGTAACAAAAAATATGGCATTAATGCGTTTTGTGTCATTGCACTTGCATGCAGTTTCATAAATATTGTATTTTTTGTTTCTAAGGTATTTACTTGGTTTAAAACTTTATCCCAACCCTGTACAGTAGGTAAAACACAATAGCATCTACATGAAATTTCTATAAATTTATTTTAAAATAATCTATTCAAATAAAAAAATTAAATCTTTTGATGTTAAAATCTATATGAAATTGACTTACAATGTGTCGAACATAAACAAAATAACATCAAAGCGTTTACTGCTCTTCCTCTTAGAGAATTTTTACAGGGTGTAAAATTCTGTATCAGCTTCACGGATAAAGCAAGGAAGTTCAAACAAAAATATTATTAAAAATTTTCAACATTCATTATTCACTTTGGTTTAAAATACTTATTTTTAATTGAAAATTCTCAATCGAATTTCTACATAAATATTTAATATGTTAAAATATTTATAATTTAATAAATCAACTGTTTTACTACATAAAAATGTAGCAGTCACGTTTTTTTGATAACATGTCTTTCAAATCATATCTTTAATATTTAGGAAATCAACTATTTGCGCACGTTTTTTGCAATCTCTATATTACATGAATTTTCAATGAATTTTCATATATAAATATAACATGGTTTCTTACCCTTTTTCGAGTATTTAAAGTGTAAATTTATTTATTTAATGATTCAAAAAAATTCGAATTAGAATTTTTTCGTTTGTTTTTTCAATTTTCTGAGAAAATTCACCATACTAATGTATATTTTTAGGCCATTAGAAAGTAGAAATTTCAACTAACAAATAACACCGAATTCATAGAAAATATAAAATATATATAGAAGAATATATATATATATATATATATATATATATATATATATATATATATATATATGTACTTTCTGGTGGCCTAAAAATATAAATTATTAGTATTGCGAATTTTCTCAGAAAATGCAAAAAACGAAAAAACTCAAATTTGAAATTATCAAAAAATGTTAGTGCTACGATTTTATTCAGTAAACCAGTTGATTTATTAAATTATCATTACATTTATTTAGAAATTCTCAATATACAGCGTGTTTCAAAAAGGTATGTCATACATTAAATCACGCATTCCGGAAATAAAAATAAATTGATTGAATCCAACTACCTTAGTACAAAAGGGTACACAAAAAAAGTTGTTTTTTTTTGCATTATTCACTAACCTAACTCCTAAACTAATTGACATTTTGTAATAAAAATGGACACGTTACTTTCTTGTTCTGAAAGCATTTTTCATAAAAAAAAACAGCAAAATCTAAGCGCACAGAAAAGTTGTGTGTGACGCCCTAAAACCACCCAAACTTTTGAGTACCTTCGTTCAAACCAAATGAATTTTGTAGCATCATTAGTTTAAAAAATTATTTTTAAAATTTTTTTGCCTCTCAAATCTAAAATCACTTTTTTCAAAAAACAGTTTTTAGTGCAACTAAATAAATGGCTTAAATGAATTAACAAGTACAAAAAATGTCTATAACCTCTATAAATATGATACCTATTACAATAAATTTTTAAAGTGACCCCCATTTTCTTCAGTACCCGTTCAGTATCGTTTTAATCAGGAAAATTGATTTGCAGCTTCAATTATTCTAATTCTCAATTGTATGTCCTCTATTGTTACAAAATACACTTTCTCTTTCATAAACCCCCAAAAGCAAAAGCCCATGGGGTTAAGACCTGGACTTCTGGGTGGCCAAGAAATAGGTGCGTCACGACACCAATTCACCAACCAGGATACTGCCTGCAAAGGTATTCCCGGACTTCATTACTGTAATGCGGTAAACGTCAATAAACTTATTTTAACGTTCAATTGTGGCTTATTTCCATTAAAATTGTAATTACTTTAAAATTCCACAAGAAAATAACTTCAGAACAATTTCAAAGTCTTCGGCCCTGATCTATTTATAATATCAGCAAACTCTACTACAAAACATTAATAAAAATTTACCGTCGTCTCAAAATTCAATCCGTGCCCTAGATTTGCACGTGCCGAATCGAAAACTAGAAGTTTCAATAATTCATTTCGTATAGTAATTTACCACCAAATTATTTTATTGCTCTTTTCCTCTGCCATATATAAAATCACGGTTGGTTTGGCTGTAGCGCCTAATATACTTCTATTTTCACGTCTCCGTATTTCCAGGCTCTTGGAGTTACTTGGAAAGTAGGAATAAATTACTATTTTTGTAGAATAAAGCCGCGGATGTCTCAAGACGGTAAAAATTTGAGTTAGTGCTCTTTCTCTTTACGTTCGTGTTCACGGATGTAGACGTATGCTTTAAGGTATTTACAATTTTAATGTACGTGGTATATTGTTTTCCTAGATAAAACATCTACAGCGTTCATGGAAGCTTGAATTTTATATATGAAATATGCTTTGTGATACTTTGTTTTCACTGACACTGAGGATTGGATTATGGTTTACATTTTTAAATTATCGGTGCGAAAAATACTGTGAGTATTTTATTGTGGCGTTTTACTTCTCTGTAATTATTATATGAGGTGAAGTAGGTAAAGGTTCATTCGAACCATATGCTTTTTAAATTAATTTACTTAAATGAAATCTATTTATTTATCTTAGTTTTAATAATTTTTCCTTTTAATTATCTCCAAAAGCTCTTTATTGTGGTGTGTCATAGGTTCTCTACTTTAATCCTTTCTGCTTCAGCCGATGGTTTTAGTTGTTTTTACAACTTATAGTGGTTAGAGACATAATTTGTAAGTTATATACTAGATAATATTATTAAAAAATAATTATATGAGGGTATTTTTAAGAATTTAGCATAAGAATTAAGTTTAAGAAGTTTTTTTTATTTTATTTTATTTAATATTTAATATGTTTAGTCAGCCATGTGCTATGCAACCAAACATACACTGTAGTGTCAAAGTCAAAAAGTTATTTATTTTTGGAATGTTAATTTAGAATATAATTGTGGATGTAGAATAGTAAAAATATATTTCATATAAAGGTTTAAGTTACATATAATAGTGTAGTTCTGATCTGGAGAGCCTAAAGTCGAGTAAATTGTAAATGGAAAGTTCTGGAAATGTCAATGGGACTGTATGCATAGTACATAACAGACAAAAAAGGATTCCAGAATTTTCAGATAGAACAAATAGAATGATTCGAACATTATTTGTTGCCAGATTACTCTGGAAACAATGAAAAACTAATAAAAAGCCATGTAATTTGGAGGAGTTCAGTTAGAGTTAGAGTTCAGTTCAGTTATCAGTAGTCAGTTAGTTACAGATTATAATTAGTTACAGTAAAGTGATTCAGTAAGTTATAATTCAAGAATTTAGTTACAAGAAGAGTATTAAGTTAATTATTATTATTATTAAGTCAGTTACATGTGATTATTAATTACAAAGAAGAATTAAGAATGATTTATGAGGTTATGAAGAGATTATTATGAGCATATTAAAATAGTTGGATAACCAAGGCTTAGTAAGAAAATATCGAGTGGTGATAATAACTTTAATGTTGGAAAAACTTTAGGCGTTCAGTGAAAGAAGGTACCAAATTTTGTTAATAATTTAATAATTGTAAGAATTTCAAATTTTAGATAGATTGTTTTAAATTGATATTGCTTATATTAGATAGGTAGGTTCAAACTAATTCTTTGAGAACCTTGATAAAAACCCTATACTTACATATATATCATTCAAATTTACTCATAGCTCATACAACAACAACACATCATAACAATTTTGTTGTCCAACGCGGGGCTCTCTCTAGTTAAAAGAATTAGTTGGGAAAGATAAGTGCTCTCATATAATTAAATTATTTTCATAAAATATATATATATATATATATATATATATATATATATATATACTTATAGATTTTATTTTTAAATATATTTGAACAAGTAAAGTCTCAAAATGTTTTAAGGAAAGAAAGGTACAAGAAACAAAAAGAATGAAGAATATGTGGAAATAGAAACACAAGCTGTACAAGAGGAGAGTTTAGTTGAAGTTTCACAAGATTCAGTAGAAATGAATCAAGAAAGAGGAGAAAATGTCAATATGGCAGCTTTGATGTCATTAATGATGCAGATGAACAAGACAATGGAAGAGAATACGAAAAAAATGGAAGAGAATTCTAAAGAAGTCAAAGAAGACATGATGAAAAAAATGGAGCAGAAATTGGAAGAGAATTCGAAAAAAATGGAAGAGAATTATAAAAAATTAGAAAAGAAAATAGAAGATAATAATAATAAAATTATAAAACAAATAGAAAAACAAATAGATAAAACACTTAAAGCTGCAGAGAAAAAAGTAGCAAATGAAATAAAAAATATAAGGCATGACTATAAGAAAAGGATAGAAAATGAGAGAACGGAAGTAAATAGGATTATTCAAGATAATATGATAGATATAGAACAGAAAATAGAGTTGCAGAAATGTAATTTAGAAGTCAAAATGAACGAAGACAGGAGAAACACAGAAGAAAAATTGGACGATATGCAACAAAATATCCAAATAAATAGTAATCAAATAATAAATGTGGAACAAAGAATAGATGATATTTCACAAATGAGAGACATAGGGAGACCTTACTTAAATTTAACAAATGATACTGGGATTAAATTCTCTGGTAATATCAAAAATTTGCATCCTAGAGTTTACATAAATAGTTTAAAACATAAATTAAGATGAGTGAATAATATTAATGATATTAAAGATTATATTAGAATGACATTAAGTGATAATGTGGCAACTTGGTTTGCCAGTGTTGAGAATGATTTGGAGAATTTTCAAACATTTGAAAATAAATTTTTAAATTATTATTGGGGTGAATTGGAGCAAGCTAGATTTAGGGAAGTTCTCTATTTTGGAAAGTATAATCCTAATTTAAGATCTAATATGGTAGATTATGCATTAAAGCTGATAACAGATGCAAAGTATTTAGAACCACCACTTAGAGAAGATGAAACAGTTTTAAACGTATCTAGAAATTTTGATGCAGATGTTGTACAAACAGTAACTGTACAAAATATTCAAACAATAGATAGTTTTATTAATTTTATTCAAATAATACAAAGAGGTAATATGACAAGTAATAATGATAACAATGAAATTAGGATGAATAATAATAATAATAATAGAAAAAACAATAATAATTTTCAATATAATAAAAATAATAATCAACAATATAGACAATCATATAATAATAATAATAGATATGGTAATAATATGCAAAATTTTAATAACAATAATAATAGTCAAAATAGACAAAATTTTAATAATAGTACTAATTATTACAATAGACAAAATGTTAATAACAATACTAATTATAATAGACAAGATTTTAATAATAGGAGAAATACAGAACGACATAATTACAACAGACAGGTAAACCATATACGAAGGAAGAAGTCATAGTATTGAAAGACACAGGACATTAGAACAAAGTGATCAGACACAATTAGAGAATAATTCTAACAATCAAAATTTTATGCAGTAAACTTTCTGAATTACAAGTGTGGTCATTGTCATTATGAGAAACCTTCTGAATTTATTTCTTTAGATGAAGATACAATTATTGAATCTATTAATTTAATTTATATAAATGCAATGGCCAAAAATAAAATGATTAAGATTATGATAGATACTGGTTCAGAAAGTACTTTAGTCTCGGAAAATTTTATTTTTAATACATTAAAACTATCAGATAATTAAGAAGGAACATATTAAAATAGTTGGATAACCAAGGCTTAGTAAGAAAATATCGAGTGGTGATAATAACTTTAATGTTGGGAAAACTTTAGGCGTTCAGTGAAAGAAGAATTATTAACAAAACCAAATTTTGTTAATAATTTAATAACTGTAAGAATTTCAAATTTTAGATAGATTGTTTTAAATTGATATTGCTTATATTAGATAGATAGGTTTGTTTCATAATAGTTATAATAAAGATAATTTAAAAAAGTACTTACAAACTAATTCTTTGAGAACCGCGATAAAAACCCTATACTTACATATATATCATTCAAATTTACTCATAGCTTATACAACAACAACACATCATAACAATATATATATATATATATATATATATATATAATATATATATATATTATATATATATATGTATTTGAATTTGTGTCTGGATTTTACACATCGTTGGGAAATAATCACTACCACCCGAGTCCTCTAACACAGCCCATTGACATCTATTTGCTATTTCCGAGGAAATTTAGTGTTAGATTTACTGCTCAAGCATTCTGACCTGGGAGTGTAATCCGTGTGGATCTTCCATCATTGCAACAAACTAGATCCAAGTCCTCCAGAGAGTCAGCAATTATTCTTCCTGCATTAGTAGGTACCTGACTTCCCCAAAGTACATTATGTGCATTCAGATCACCCATTATAATTTTATTGCCTCTGATTTTTTCTATTCGTCCAATCCATCCATTTAAATCTATTTTTGCCCCAGGATGAATATAAATATTAATGATGTCCCAATTTAATGTCCCAATCAATTATTTTAACTGCTAAAATTTGAATTTTACTATTATTATTGTTATAAGTATATACTATTTTATGATCCAAAGTATTATCAACAGCAGTGGCAATACCACCATAACCATTAATTTATCCAGTCGATGTATTTTATACCCTCTTAAATAAAAATGATTATTTATTTTTAACCATGTTTCATTTAATAATATTACTTTAGGGTCAAAATCGTGTATAAAATTTTTTAAATTATTATAATTACTGTTTGAAGTTTTTATGTTCCATTGTCGGATGAATGGATTCTTGGGATCCATCTAGATTTAATAATTTTCTATTTGTTGATGTTTCCATATGTAATTAGCTTCTTTAAGTAGGTGATTAGGTCTTCCCTATGTCTCCAATTCAGCTTTTTCAGTATTTCATTCAATATTTTTTCAGTTTCTCTCTCTAGTTCTTCTGTATGTGAACATCCAGGGATAGGAACTGACTCTTTCATTTTTATTTTATTTTTGTTCCCGCTATTTTCTGTTTTTTTGCTAAACCACTATTCTGGGTTACTTCGAATATTTTCTATCCAACGCTTATTAATTGGAATTCTATCTGGTATATTAACCTGATTTAATAGAGGTGTAAATTCGTCCTGGCTTACTCTAAATGTATTTTCTTTTGATAACTTTTTATTGGAGACATATGGATATCTTTTACTTGCCTCAAAATAAGAGAGTTTATCTATAGACATAACAGCTTTAATATTCTGTTGTCTGTCCTACTCAGTACACTCTTTAAAAGTCCTTACATGAAAATTACTATTACAATGGAGACATTTCATCATACATTCTTACTTACATTTTTACATTTTTTATCTCTCTACATTGATTTTTTGTATGACAACAACGAAAACAATGATAGCATTGAACCTCCGGAATCATATGGCTTTACCCTTAAGGGAAAATACCCATATATAGAAACCTCTTTTGGAATTTGTTTTCCTGAAAAGGTAAAAGCAACTGTCTCTTTATTGATTTATTTGCCTGAATCACATTTTGATTTTCTTTTAAAACCTCTTACCTCCAAAATTTTAATATTTACTGAAGATGTACCCGAAAAAAAAAATAATTCATTATCAGGAATACTTGCATCAACATTATTTATTTTTTCCCTCAGCCGGGAAATTCTTCATCTTCCTATGCATCTTTTACCTCTGATTTTACCTTGCATTATGAGCCTTAATATCTCATATTTCGCACCTCTGGTAATGTGGCCTTAATATTCCAGCTTTCTTGTTTTGATGTGCTTGTGCTTTAAGACCTCGCAATCCTTTTGTAGCCTTCTTAAGACTTCTGCATTTGTAACTCGTTGGGTCCATGGTATTTTCAAAATCCTTTTAGCACCACATCTCAAATGATTCCTACTTCTTTATATTATTCGCTTTTAGTGTCCAGCTTTCAATTCCATACAACAAAGTCGAGAACACGTAGCATCTTAAGGCTCTTATCCTCAGATCCAGAGGAAGGTCTCGACTGACAAACATTATTTTCATTTTTATAAATGCTTGTCTTGAAATTTCAATGTGTGTACCTACTTATTTCTCTACCTTGGTCATTATTTTCATTTACACAGGTTCTCAGATATTTGTAGGTATTTACTCTTTCTACTTGTTTTCCCTCGATATCTAGCCTTCCTACTGTATGTTGCTTAGAAATAATCATGAACTTGGTTTTCTTAACGTTCATTTGTAGTCCATATTTGATACTGACTTGATGTAATCTATTTAATAAGCGTTGCAATGCTTCTAGACTGTGTGCAAAAACAGGGTATCATCTGCGAATCTTATGTTGTTTAAGATTTTTCCGTTTATTGATATACCCTGTTGTTCCTTTGATATTGCTTCCTTAAAAATAGCTTCGTTGTACAGATTGAATAACAATGGAGACAGCACGCAACCCTATCTAACACCTCTTTTGATTTCTATTGTTTCTGTATCGACATTTTCGATTCTAACCTTTGCTTTTTGATTCCACTACAGATTGACAATAACCCGTATATCTCGACTATCCACATTCTTTTCTTTTAACAGTTTTACGAGTTTCTGATGTCGTACTCTATCAAAAGCCTTTTGATAACCTATGTTGCCCACCTTCTACCACGTGGAGGTGCAGATTCGGATTTTTCCTTCATCGAGATTAAGACCTTTCGGCATTTCCTAATCTCTCCAGAGCTTTAGAAAGTACTATGTATTTGTGATATAGTAATTTAGCCTTTCTCTTTCGTTTTGGTTTCTAGGATGACACATATGTTGATTTTATTGTCTTTCAATTTCATTAGTATTTTTTAATATTTTCTGTCAAATGTCTTTATGTTTCATATGGCGAATCGCATTATATTTTTATTTTACCAATTCATATTACTCCAATTCTAATTTCATATTTCAATTTCCAAAGGACACTGTATTGCTAATTGCCGATCAGATAGGAACACTATCTACAAGTTAGATAACAAAATGGAAAACAAAATAATTTTCTATTAGTTGTAAACATTTTAATAATGTCAAATTCCAATTCAAAGGTTGAAATGACATTTCGCAGAATTGACCACCAGACAAAGTAACACTCCAGAACTAAAATATTTAAATTTCACTACCTAATAAAATACGGGTTTACGATGACTAATTATAACTTATAGCTAATTAAAAGTAAAACCTATGTATACACCTTGAATACCTTACATAACGCCATTCTACTTAGATTATATTTAACTGCATGTTATAAAACAATTTTACATCGTTGTTCCACATTTTTATTGGTTTTTTTTTTAACGGCGAAGTAAAGCATTAACAACTCGTTAGAGAGACGTAAAACCGAATTGAACTCTCGCGGATAAAAGAACAACGTAGCAATATGTTTGAGTGTGCGATAGATACTCGTTCTGACATGTTAATCCTAATTGCAGAAGCTCTTCTTTACGAGCGACCTAGATACGAAAGCTATTCGTCTCTGACGTTTTAATATTTCATAAATCGAAAAACATTCAACGACGTTTTTCGCCACGGATTCCGAATCAAGTTGGAAAATGTTTCGACGTATCGACTATCTTTCACATCGCTTGTTTCTTTTTAATGACAAATCCTTCGTTGCTCTATTACCGAGCAAGAGCAGAAGCCGGAAGACATCATCGAATATAGAACGCAGAACGGTTTTAGATACAGAAAAGGTTCTCATTTTGATTTAGAGATTAGTACAAACATTGCGGTACAAAACGGAAGCACATTTTGTTTTTAAAAATTGTGACGTCTAACTAGCTTTGTTAAATATATATATATATATATATATATATATATATATATATAATATATATATAT
>OU898280.1:90975045-91175045 GCA_918026665.1 Diabrotica balteata
CATGTTTCTTCAACTTGGATTCCGTGCTTAAAACTGGTACCAGCTCTACATTTTCTTTACTCCAGCCAGTTAGCAGCAACAGATTCGGCAGTCAAAATCTTGGTGTCACGCTACATACTCATACCTTCGTTTGGATGAGTATGTACACGAATATTATATTATACTGTCTGAAGTAGGAGAAAGTTTATATGTTTATATGGACCAGTACAAAGATTGTTAGTACTGGTCAAATACAAAACCAATCCTTTTAGGGTTGTAGAGGTTCTTGAACACTATTGATTTTAAAATTCTTGCATAGTCGCCAAATGATTTGCAGTTGGAGGGTTTGCCAACGGCTTGGATTAAACTCATACCTTCAAGAATGTGACACTTTTGTTACTTTATAATGGTAATGGTAGATATTTAGACATAACTGTAAACTGTCCTATTATAGAACCTAAGGCAGATTTATTTGATGGTATCGATAAAACTCTTACAGGTACAAGTGACATTGGATGTGCTGTAAATTCATATTTGAAAATATTCTCATAATATTTATGTTACTTTCAATTGCCTTGGTTGTTAGTATTTTTTGTAAAAGCTCTTGCTCAGCTTGAATAATTTTTTTCTTTTCAGAGACAGTTTTATAGTGTTGGAAGTGTTGAAAGTACTTCTTGTATGCTGATAAAAATTGGGAGCTCTAACAGTAAGAAGAAATTTTGCTAGACTCTTCTCCATTTTTTTTGTTTATTTAAGTAAGGGTATTTGAATTTTGTGCAATGCAATCTCATTAGCTGAAATTACGAGAAGACGATCTACGCTTTTGAAAAATACATTAAATCGTAAAAAACTGATCATGTAGTTTTTGTACGGAATATTCAATAATTTTCATCCGTTTATTTTTTTTCTATTTTCTACGTTTTGAGTTGAGTGGTTGCTTAAATCTCATGATGCACGAAATTCATCTACCATCATGCCAATCATATTGTAGCTTAACAACCATTCGTCTAGTTTTGTGTTGGTTTTAGTCAATCCCACGATTCCTCCTGCATCTTTTGAGTTGTATTTATATGTTTCAAGCTGGATCTACAAATAGTTGGTTAAAGTTGCTGTTCAAACTTTTCACAACAAAATTTCTTCTCATAAAGCCTTCATGTAATTCTGGAGCCTTATCAGCAAGTTTGTACATGTCCAACAAATATAATGTTCCCCAAAAAGAATAGTTCACATGGTTAAATGCAAAGAAATAGGGGTACATTTTTCCAAAACTAGAGCAAAAATGTATTCTCCAGTTTCCGCTTCTTTCAGCAAACTAAAATGGAAATGGACTTTACGGAAAGAAACATGCCGTAATCTGATTTTTGACTCAAGTTCACTGTCATACCTGCTGCTGTTCATTAAAATAATTTAAAACTTCTAATATTAAAAATCTCAGCTCAGTGGATTTCGTGCTATTAGTAAAAAAGAATGCACAATGATGCACTTTCGCAATCGAATATACAACACAACAGAATTTCAATGTAAAATCGACCCTAACAACATCGCCATCACTAGAGTCGATTTAAGGTTGACTTCAGATTATGAATCTCGCCCTTCCTCGCATCTCTGCGTTTGCCACTGTGCGTCGTGACATACCGTTCAATTTATTTAATTTATTTTTTAACTATTTATCCAGTCGACATTCTAAACAAACCGACATGTTCTCTGATGTTTGGTCTATAACTTTTATAGAAAGCCATTTTTTGCTAGATCCAATATTTTTCGGGGTAGAGCGAGGAGAAGCGATTTTAAAAATATGGGTTTTCAGACTCATCCTAAGTCATTTTGTATGAAGGCACTCCGTATACAACAATGGTTTGACGTATTTTTATAAATAAAATAAAAATATTTCTAATGTCCGGATCGATATGCAAATTTGAAGAATGAATTTTCGGATATCGTAGATCCGAAAAATGACGAAAAACAAATTAGCATTTTTTTTGTAAGGCTCTCCACCACTCCCCTCGCGCTACGATTTTTGGACGACCAAGTGATTTTGCATTAGAAAGATATTAGAAACGAATAAAAATAGGTTTTGCATTTTAGCAACAAAGTGGCCACCAAAATCTATTCTAGAAGCCTTTTTCCAGTCTTATTTACTCTTCAGTATGGAATTGTACAAAACTAATATTTTTATGTTAAAACACGATTAGAATGTTAAAATGATATCTTTTGTTATAGGTACAGATAAACTGTTTAGTTTAAATAATTTCCCGTTTTTTATTTTGTACATAAATAATAAACAAAAATAGCTTTGAGAATAGATTTCACAAATTCAATAAAACAGAGCATTTTAGTAATTCGGTTTATAAAGTTTATGTTGAATTATTTAATAATATACATAAAAATTATAATCATTACTTAGCTTCTGTTATCTTTGAATTTTGTTTCACTACTTCAACTGACCGCCGCCCTTGCAATATTTTTAAAATACAAAACACCATAACCGCAAATTACTTTACTGTTTGAGTAGGAAATATGCAATACAACACGAGCTCCGGTCGCTCGACTAATACTCTTTAGAGCTGGCAACAGTGTCTGATCTCGCGTTGATCTGTAAATATCTAAAATTTCGTATATAAGTCTTCCCCTTCCCTTTTCAGCTACGGATCTCATTTTGTTGTAAATTTATCAAAAAAATTTAAGTTAAAAAATATTTTCCCCTCTAAGTGTGCCATGATTAATATGTTAATTATAAAGATAGTTATGAACAATATACTCCATTAATTAATTTCCTATTGGTGGATCTCGGGTTGTCCTCGATTTAATCGGATCTCGCCTTGATATGAAGACGTATATATATATATATATATATATATATATATATATATATATATATATTATATTGATTTGTAGTCTCAGCAATTCGTCTGTGGGATCTGTGGCAAATAAAACTCTAATAATTAGAGTTTTATTTGCCACAGATCCCACAGACGAATTGCTGAGACTACAAATCAATATAATATATATATATATATATATATATATATATATATATATATATATATATATATATATCAAAAATGTCATTTATTTAAATAGATATGTTATCAAAATCTAAATTTTTAATCTTATAGTAAGTTGTAAGTATTGAAATATTCATTTTGTTTACATATAATAATTATAATACATTTACAGTTTTCTCCTGAAGAAGTCACAAAATCGTGACGAAATATTGAGAAATAACAATTATTGTTATTTCTCAATATTTCGTCACGATTTTGTGACTTCTTCAGGAGAAAACTGTAAATGTATTATAATTATTATATGTAAACAAAATGAATATTTCAATACTTACAACTTACTATAAGATTAAAAATTTAGATTTTGATAACATATCTATTTAAATAAATGACATTTTTGATTTTAATTTATTTGGGAGTTATGGTAACAGCAATATTTTATAGAATGAATTCCCATTGTATAATTTTCAGTGAATAAGTTAAAATAAATAATTATTATGACAGTATTATCCATATTATACGGTGGAAAAGTAGAGGATTGAGAAATAATCAGGAACATGGTAAATTGATCTATAAAATGTAATTGATGGTACGTAGTCACTTATTGTAATACTGATATTAAGATCTATCATATCATATTGTTTAGTGTATTACAGTAGATATTACTTAAATGGTTGGTGTCTGTCGTATAATTGATAGATTCAGGAGTTTTATTAATGTATACCATTTCAAGGAAAAGTCGATTTTTATAATTATCAACTTGTTCCAAGATTTTTACATTATTAAAGTCAAAGTTATGTCCTGTCTTCAAGTGGTGGTCCACTAAGGCACAAGAGTTTTTTCGTAAGTTACAGTCACTTTTGTGTTGAGTGACACGTTGTTTAAGCCACTGTTGACTTTGTCCAATATAACAACTTTGACATTGACTGCAATTTATTCTGTAAATTATATTACTCATTAGTGAATTTGGAGTTTTAACTTTTATTTTTGAGAACCACCTTGAATTTAGAAGTCGATTGTATTTAATTAATTTAATGTTCGGAAATGTTTTGAAAAATGGGACAATTTGGTCTGTTAAATTTTTTATGTAAGGTATTGTTTTTTGTATGAAACTGGTTGTGGATTATTTATTAAAGCTCTATTATAAAAGTGAGTGTTATAAATAAGTTTTTTTAATATATGTTTTGGGTAGCCATTGTTTAAAAACATTTAAAAAAGTTTCTTTAAATTGACTTGTAGGCAACTCCGATCACAGATTGCCGTTACACCATTTTTCGTAGACATAATTGTGTTGAATTTTTTATTTCTAGGATGATTAGAATAATAATTTATAAATCTACCGGATGCAGTATATTTTCGACATATATATATATATATATATATATATATATATATATATATATAATATATATATATATATATATATATATAATATATATATATATACATATATACATATATATATATATATATATATATATATATATATATATATTATATATATAATATTATATTATTTCGCAACCGTTTCTCGCAACCTAGCTTCCAACGCTTGCGATCGTTCCAGTCATCTACTTGTAGACCCTTATCTTCTATTGCACCTTTTACTTCGTTGTTACATTGTTATATTGGTTACCTTGGCTCTTAGTAAATCTTTAGATGTGCTGGGTATGTCTTCGATGATGTTTTCGATATCAGCTAAAAAATGTTGTATATTTATATCATTTTTATTACATTAGACACCATATTTTGGACTGAGTGATAAAAAGTCTGAGATATCTGGTAGAATGTCAACTGTCGAAATATTTTTAAACCATTTTGAATTGTTTAGGAAAAGTACATTTGTGTATAAATTGTTTATTAACGCATTAAATTTGTCAATGTTTCGTTGTTTAGTTTTTTTAAAAGTTGAATCAAAACTGGATTTTAATCGATTGAGCACTGAAAATTGGAATGGGAATAAGATTTGTTAGTTCAATTTTTATGTTTGTTATAGTACGACTTAAATATGAAATTTTATTGCATGTGTTACCTTAATCTCCAAAGATAAAGTTTTGTGATTAAATGTTAATATAAAGTTGTCAATTTTGTTGTTTAAAAATCGGTTTGTATTGGTAGTTAGAAAATTTTCAATGTTTCTTTTTCTGCATCGTAATAGAAATATTCTTCCATTGGCGTACTTTGCAAGCTGCTGGTTTGATGTTGACCATTTCTTCATTAACTTTACAGTGGGGATTCCGTAGATGTTACGAATATTCTGATAAAAGCTCATTGTTTTTTATTTTTCAAATTATTTTCGACCGTACTGTGTTAAATATTGATTTATAGTTTCAGCAATTGGTCTATAGGAAATAAAACTCTATTTGACATTTCTCAATATTTCGTCACGATTTTGTGACTTCTTCAGGAGAAAATTGTAAATTTATTATAATTATTATATGTAAAAAAAATGAATATTTCAATACTTACAACTATAAGATTAAAAATTTAGATTTTGGTAACATATCAATTTAAATAAATGACATTTTGAATTTTAATTTATTTGGGAGTTATGGTAACTGCAAGATTTTATAGAGTGAATTCCCATTGTACAATTTTCACTAAATAAGTTAAAATAAATAATTATTATGACAGTATTATCCATATTATAAGGTGGAAAAGTAGAGGATTGAGAAATAATCAGGAACATGGTTCTGTTAAGGTACTGTACCTTGATTATAAGTTTGGCTATAGGTTTTTGTATTGTCGTCTGTTGAAAACTTGCATTAAAAAATATGACACCAGAAGAAGTAGTACAAGCTGTTACTATACAGGATGATGGGCGGAGCATTCAGGAATTTCTATAACTACAGTGTTTAATATACAATACAAAGATTTCGGGAAACAGGACAATATACCAGGAGGCCAGATCAGATAGACGAAGAATCACAAGTCAAGTTGAAGATCGATTTCTTAGATTACAAGTGATACGTGATCGTACATTATCAGCACCAGTACTTTTTGCTTACTAAATTTTGTTTATTATTAAATACTCAATTGGGAACATCTTAAACTGCTTTTTTAAACGCCAGTTTTTAGGAAAAATCTGAGTGTTCGGTTAATTTTGCACCACAATATATACAGGGTGAGTCACCACTAACGAGACGGAGGATTACAGTGAAACCGTAAAAGATTTTCAAAACATTTTAAAAATATAGTATGTAGGTTGATAAAAGGTACATTTTAAAATTATTCTGAAATATACAGGGTGTCAAAATAAAGCGAGGCGTTTCAAAGTTATATTTTTTCTTATGGAACACCCTGTATTTTATTGGATTTTTTAATTGTCTGCAAAAAATAAGGTATAGTTTCATAAGACTTTCCTATACCTATGTGCAGAGTGTTCTAAGTTATGTCGAATTTTTTTTAAAATGTAAAACTTTAAATGAGGACTCATTATTTATTTAAGCAATTCTTAATAAAATTACTCATACATCTAAAAAGCTGGATATTGGTCGAATGTATCTCATGATTAATTGTTATACATTTTTTGGGTGTTCAAAATTTTAAGTTTGATTATTGGATTATTCAATCTGTAATATAAGGCTTATTTTAAATTGAACACCCTGTATATTAATGAATTATTATATTAAACAAATTTTCCACTTTCGAATGATATATGAATCATATATGAATAACTAGGAGTGATAGATTTTGCGTAATTTAAAATTTTCTTTTCGATTTCAAAATATTTATAGTTGTTACTCTCGATTTTTAAACCCATCATTTTGACATATTTGATATAAATGAAACCAATGTAGTTTTAAACAAATGTGTATACTTTATACTTTTACTTGCTGATGCACAACAAATCAGGAATAATTTTAATAAAACAAATAATACAAAATAAACGACAACTTACTACATTATGAGTAAAAAAATGTTTAAAGAAGACTCATTCTCGACTTATGTAAGTAATTATAACAAATTTTTCCGCAAATCGCCAGGAAATTTTGACATTTCTGTCAAAATTTCTTGAAGAAAAAGTCAGGACTTCCTTACTGTAAGGAAAAGTCATTTCCTTACTGTAAGGAAATGATATTTCCGTACAGTTGTTAGTTTTTATGTACAGTTGCGGTCACGGAATAGTTTACAGGTTCACGTATCTAGGAGCCCATTTTTTAAATTTTTACTTCGTTTAAACGCACCTTTTACGTCAAAGTGACGTTGCCAGTGGTGTACTAGCTAGAATAGGTAGATTAAAATTAAAATATCAAAATATTTTACAAAATGAAAAATATAGAAAACAGTTTTTTGAATAAAATGGATTATGATCTTAATAACGAAAATAAAGAAGTCTTTTTTTTTTAATATGCATTTTATTTTAAATCTATTTTATATTAAATAACGATAAACAATGATAAATAATAATTAATATTTGGTGGAAGCCCCATTCTTGTCAATACAATTTTGCAGTCTTCTGTTCATAGATAGCACCAATCCCCTCATGTTATAGTTAACAAGCTCTTCCCATGCCTGCTCAATTGCTTCCCATAATTCAATTCTATTCCGTGGTCTAAGGTTTCTTTCATTTAGTTTCTTTGTTAACTCTGCCCACACATTTTCGACGGGGTTAAAGTCTGCACTACGGGAAGGCCACGGAAGAACATTAACATCAGTTTCTTCTAGCCATTCTCGAACAATTCTACTCGTATGCACCGGGCGATTGTCATGTTGGAAGATAAAGTCGTTGTTGGGGAATCTCTGGATCACCGATGGCAACATTGTGTGCTCAATAATATGTTTGTAATATAATCCTGTTAACTTCTCCTCTAGATGATAACAAACGCCCGGGCCTTCGGCACTTATCCATCCCCATACGTTGACAGAGAATCCTCCACTATTTCTTAAATGATGCGTATACTGTTCATCATACCTATGATTTCTCGGCCTATAAACTCTTATTCGACCATTATTATACGACTGAAATACTTTTTCATCGGAAAATACAACCCTAGACCAAAAATTCTCATCGCGGTTTATAAATTCATTACAAAATTCAACTCGTCTCCTCTTGTGATCCTCAGTCAAAAAAGGTTTCCGTGCAGCTACACAATTTAGCAGTCCACTTGCTTTAATTCTTCGACGTGCAGTGCGAATACTGCCTGGAAACGCTGCCTCTTCTCTTGCCTTTTGAGCTGTGGCAAAAGGAGATTCTCTCAAATAATCTACTAACATCTCATCCTGTTGATCTGTGGAAATCTTCTGCCCTCCTGAACCGCCCAACCGTGCTATAGAGTGAAAATTATCCCATCTTTGTTTAATCTTCCATATGCACATATGACTCACGTTCAAATCAGCAGCAACTTGCCTTAGTGACCAACCTTCTTCGAGTTTGGCAATTGCTCTTGCCTTTTGCGCATAATTCAAATGTATTCTAACCATTTTGGAAGAGTTTAATATACTTTTATTTTATTGTTGAACACTCGCGAAAGCATTGACGTTTTGAAATTTTTTGACTTTGACATTTATCAAATCCGTACGACACTGCAATTTTACAGTATTACAATATAAAAAGTAAGGTGTAAACTATTCCGTGACCGCAACTGTACATAATCCAATTAAAACTTGATTTATATGAGATAATAGTTATTAAAAATTTCAATATTGCTCAGAAATTGTTTGTGATTAAAAAATTAAAATAGTAATTGAAACTTTTGTATTTTTATGTAGAAACAAATATTTAGTGCCGTTGAAATTAAATAATCTACGTAAAAATTTAATGAAACAATATGTTATCAGTGTTGCGATCTAAAAAGATAAATAAATAATTATATAAAAATATATCTACATGGTGTTTAAGTGCAAGGGTTGACTTCAGCATTCAATAATTGGCCCATAATGTTGAAGATTTCATCTTTAAACAAAGGTCTAGGAAGTATGCCATTACAACATTTTCTGAGAAAGAACTCGTATTTTTACTCATGCGATAATCCATAAAACGTCTGTATGCATTTTCGTACTTTTCTCTTGATTTCTTTGGCAATAATTCTAATGAAGCAGTATTCACTGCCTCAACCAGCTCTGGAGGAGTCCCAGGAATGGAAATTTCATCATCACTTATCATTTTACTTTCGAGAACACCAGCAATTAAATTTATAAGCGTCAAGTTTGACAATTCAACCTCAATACGTTTCCATAGTAACCCAAGTAATTTTATTAGGAATTTCAAAGCACCATTTATTTGTGAATAAAATTATCGCGTTTTTTTAAATCAATCAATATTTGTAGAATTTTAAACGATTTGCGGAAAAATAGTATGTTTACCTCGTAGGAAAAGCCACATTCCTGCACTCTGTGTTGCTAAGTCTCGGCTTGCGCCTCGACTTAGCAATCTTCACAGTCGTCCAGGAATGTTAAGCTTTTCTTACCCGGTAAACAATGTACTATTATTTTCTGCACAAAACCGGACTTTCAGGAAAAATCGGTAGACGAAGCAACACTGTCGGCGTGCCACATACAAACCGCTGACGAGAGGTAATCCAGTGGAACAAATAAAATAGTTATAAAACATCGCGACGCTATATAGAAATTTACACTGGTTAATTGCAAATCAGGAAATCTTAGTACTAATTGTATTATTCTCTTGTACTATTATCTTACAGCGAAATAGTTGGATAATGGTTAAATTTATTCCATTATTGATTATTAAACATTTATTTACAGGGTGTTAAAAACTTAGTTTCAATTTTGGATTATTCAATATCTAATATATGAGGCAATAGAAGAAAATAATATCTTTTAAAGTAAATAAGTAGTTAGAATATATCGTTAAGTAAGATCATTTTATAGTATAGTAATAAAAATATTAAATGTAAAATATGAAAATAAATACTAAATACTTCGTACTATCGGTACGGTTTTGAATTTATTTTATTCAACGTTGATTTGTGAGTAAAAACTGTCATATCCAATCATGACCTAAAATTGACAAATACGACAAATTGGATATAAAATTTCTTTGAATTATTTATGTATTTTCTCATGTATCGTCGAATTTCCTTCAGTTACAAAGTAATCTCTTATTCATACTCTTCAAAAGAAACCGAAAGTATATATCCTCGTCTAAAAACTCCGTTATAATCAATTACTATACTTTGTGTCGATAAACTAAACATCAACTGATCCCCTTTTGATTGATGGATTAAATTTGCGGTTGTACAGTCTTTTTCACTTAAGTTCCCGGAAGTTTTCTTATTGGAAAGCAACAGCGTGGAGCAGAATTATTTGTCTTAGATTTTAACTTCATAAATTTTAGTCCGAGTATGTGGGAAACCAGAAACTTAAAAAGAAATTAATGCGGAAGGGTAAAGTGTAATATTTCAAGAAAAAATGTATAGTTGTAAGAATAAACATTGGTAAACGGCCATGGTACCGTATGCAATGCATCCTAAATATAATATAGAAAAACTATTTACCGTTGTCTTTCCAGGAGAGGCTAAGCCTAGTGAAAGTTTAGGTAATCACTTCACTACCTTGCAAGTAGAAATGCTATATAGAGATTACACTATACTATACCGATGTGGCTGCAGGAACTTATAAAGAGCAACTGCAGGGACAGATCTGTTAAAATTATATCGGATAGTCAGGCGGCTTTAAAGACACTGAAATCGAATCAGATTGACTTCGAAGTTAGTTTGGAACTTTCTTAAGAATATCATCAAATCGGAAAAAGTTACAAAGTAAGTTTACTCTGGACATATCAGTGTTGAAAGGAACAAAAAAGGAACCCTACTTGTCAAACGAAACATTTATAGGTCCAGAGCCATTCTTTAGTATAGCCAGCCACAATCAAAACAATAATATCGGACTGAGTGGAACAGATGAAACGTAACCACTAGTACGAACAAATGAGTCTTAAACATTCGAAGGGTTTTTATATGTAAACTTTCGAAAAATATATCCAAAGATCTACTAGATATGAATGAGTATTCATATCTTATAACTATATATAACTGTGCGCCTTGTTGAGATGAGATCACAGGGGAGTGTAGACGAAGACATAACCAGGAACTCTAAGCACTCTATGGAGAAGAAAACTTAGTACAATACATTAAGGCAAATCCGATAAGATAGGCAGGACATGTACTGTGATCTAGTGATAAATGACTACTAAATACAACCTTCTATGAAAGGCCCGATGGCAATAGGTTTGTTGATCGCCCAACAAAAAGATGGAAAGATGCAATAACAACAATTGAAAATTGCTACAAAAGGCCTGCAAGACTGGAGGAAAATGGTAAACGTGGCCAAGACTGGCAGCTGCAGATATTTTATATTAGAGTTATAGAAATATCCCATAAATATATTATTCCCTAGAATTGCAGAAATTAGCCAATAAAATATTAAGTAAACCCAATAAACTAGAATATAAAAACAGCTTTAGAGAGACATCTTTCTTTCTTTCTCCCCTTCCTTTTACCCTATCAGGGTATCTGATTTGGGCTAGATATTTTAATTTCCATTTACCCACCTCTTCCATTCTTTTCTGTTTCCTGCCATTATTTTCAATTCCTCGAGTGATTTTTGTTTAAATTTTCCCGTCTCTACTACTTGCTGTATCCATTTTTTTCTTGGTCTGCCTCTTTTTCTTTTTCCGATATTTTTTGCTTCATAAACTTTTTTTGTTATTCTATTGGATTACATCCTCGTCAGATGCCCATACCAGTTCATTTGTCTCTTTGCTATTTTGTTCATTATCGGTTCCTGGTTGGCCATTCTCCTAATAGTCTCGTTGGTTAATCTATCCCATTTTGTCTTTCCAACTATCCTTCTTAGATGTCTCATCTCCATTGCGTTTATCCTGCTCGTATGTTTTTCCAGAATTGTTCAGTTTTCACTTGCATAGAGCACAGTCGGTATCACTATTGTGTCATATATTTTTATTCTTGTTTCTCGTGTAAGTTCTCTTTTTCCCATTATTGGGGCTAACGTATAGTATAACTTGTTTGATTTCTTTGCTCTATTTGTTATTTCCCAGTCTATTTTTCCATCATTAGTTATTATACTTCCCAGGTATTCGTAAGTTGATACTATTTCCAATTCTGAGTTTTTACATTTTATCTTTATTTGATTATCTTCCTGATCTCCATTGCCGCTGATTATCATTATCTTACTTTTTTTCTCGTTTATCTCCATTTTTAGTTATTCTATTTGTTCTACCCATATATCCATTAGTTTCTGCATTTTATTCTCGGAATCTGCTATTAGTACTATGTCGTCTGCATACATTAAGGACTTTATTGTTACCGGTTGTAATCTGTGGTAACCTATTATTGTCTGTAGTTGATTGGTTCTGATTCTAGTGTTTCTTAACAATTCGTTCATTACTATTATGAATAGCAAAGGGCTAAGACTATCTCCTTGTTTAATACCTCTCTTCCAATTAAATGCTTCCGATCTTTCCCCTGTTATTTGTTCCCTTCCTTTTACCTCTTTGTAAGTACTTTCTATAATTTTTATCAATGCATTAGGTACATTTATTTTTCTCAAGCATTTCCCTATAATATGTCTTTCTATCGTGTCAAATGCTGCTCTTAGGTCTATGAATGCTAATACTAGTTTTTCGCCCGTATCTATGCTTCTTTCTATTAAGTTTCTAATGATATATATATGTTGTCATTTGTCTGTCTTCCTGGTCTAAATGCCGTTTGTTCTTCTCCCAATACCATTTCTACTTCTTGTCTCAGTCTCTTCTCTATTATTTTCGTATATATTTTAAAACATACCGATGACAGACATATTGCTCTATAGTTGTCGCAGTTTACATGTTCTCCTTTTTTGTATATTGGCACGATGATATTCTTCTGCCAGTCTTTAGGTATTGTTTGTTTTTCCCACGCCTCTTTATATATTTTCCATAGCCAGTTTATTCCTTCTTCTCCCATGTATTTTACCATTTCCGGTTCAATTTCATCGTCTCCACCTGCCTTGCCTATTTTTATATTTGATAATCCTTCTATTACTTCTTCTCTACTTATTTGCTCTAGCTCTGTGTTTTCTTCGCTTTCATTGTTTATATTGTCTTCATTTATTACTTCGGTATCAAATTTTTTCTCATAATATTCTTTCCATACCCTAGCTACTTGTTCTGGGCTTATTTGTATTTGGTTTGAAGTATCTCTTACTGCGTTTATTTCCTTTCGTCCTCCTTGCCTTATGTGTCGTATTGTTGTCCAAAAGTTTCTATTATTTGTTATATATTCTTCCTGAAGTTCTTTTCCAAATTCTTTCCATGTTTTTGCTTTTGCTTGTGTGACTGTCTTTTTTACCAATCGTCTCTGCCTATAGTATTTTTCTTTATCTTCTTCTAATCCCGTTTCAATGTATTTTTTTCATGCTATTTTCTTCCTTTTTATTTCTGTCTTCACTTCTTTATTCCACCATCTTGTCCTTTTTAATTGTTTATTATATTTTTTAAGTAAGTATTCCATCTTTCTTCCATTGTCCATGTTTCTTTTTGGCCCTCTATTTGTCTCAGTCTTTTGTTAGTTTCCTCCGTGTACAATTCTCGCACACTTTCTATCTTTAGTTTGTTTACATTTACTTTCTTATACTCTTTTCTTTCCACTTCCTCTATTTTTTCATTCTCCAGTTTTGCAGTGACCATTCTATGTTGTGTAGACAGTTCCGGTTCCTTTTCCGTTACGATGGTTTTTATATTTTGTTCTAAGTTTCTCGTATAGACTATATAGTCTATTAAGCTTTTCGCATTTCTCTCTTCAGCCACAAATGTATATTTGTCGTTAATGGTTTGTTCACTGAATGTGTTTCCTACTATCAGGTCATTGGTTTGGCAGAATTCCAGCATTTTAATTCCATTTCTATTTAATGTGTCTTCTCCATATTGTTCAATGCATCCTAATCCCCTGTTAATGTCTTTACCTACTCTTGAATTCCAATCGCCTAAGATTATTATTTTTTCTCTTGTCTCTCTTAATTTGTCAAATGCGTTTTGGAGTTCGTTGTAGAATTCTATCATTATCTCTTCTTCATTTCCTTCTGTTGGTCCGTATATTTGTATGATTCCTATCTTTTCTTTTAGTTCTATTTGGGCTGTGATTATTCTAGATGATACTGCTTCGTAGTTTGTTATTCTTGATTCTATTATTTTATTCACTATTATACCGACTCCTTCTTTTGCTCTGTGACCCTGTGGTACTCCGGAATAATATAGACTATATTTCTCATTTATATTGATGTGTCCTTTCCCTATCTTTTTTGTCTCGCTTATTCCCATTATTTGTACTTTCATTTTTTCCATTTCTTCCGTAGCTTTTATTTCCTTGCCGGTCAGAGATGTCACATTCCATGTCGCTATTCCTATATGATTTGTCTTGTTATGATGTATTTCCTTATTACTATATTCTTCTTCTCCATTATTGGTGTGTTCGTTGATTTCATGCTCCCTGGTTTTTGTATTAACATTATATCCATTATTTATTTTATTACTATTTTTATTTTTAATACTAATATTTAATTTTTCCCTACCTTCATTACTACTGCTATGCTCATTATTAATATTCCCCCTAGCTATAATATTATCACTACTGTTAGTATACAAAATACCCATATTCCTATCACAAGTCATATTTCTAATAGAATAATTATCATTTACATTTCTAATCCTATTCATATTACTACTTAAATCTAAACATTTATCATCATTGTCCGGTTTATTTAGTAATTCTTCTTTCTCTATTCGTTGCTCGGCCTCTCCTTGGTTCTTGAGAGAGACATCAAAGGGTTTTAATTTCCTTGCCAAATATTTTACAAAATTATAATTATAAACTTAGTTAAATTTTGTTAGATTCCTACATACACAAAATTGAAAACGTGGCTTTAAAAAAAATTGAGGTTATGAATATTGAAAATGCTGTCAGAATTATAGAATATATATTACAATGAAAGTACTACCCACATGCTCTGGAGGACCTAACCACATGCTCTGGAGGCCATATATACTTAGGAGCAACCAGCCCAATGATGCCATATTTTTGCCAATTTGTGTACTCTAAAGCTTGTAAAGGCAGGGTAGTTTTTGCTTTGTTTTATGTGTTAAATAAATATCATTAGTGAAATCATTATTTTATTTGTTACCAACTCAATTTTCATTGTGTAATTCATAGTTTAAGACAAGACGGATTCACACTTAAGAGACTGAGCTAGACGAAGCATAGCATAAGCTCCCATGGTTGATTGGGGTATTATTTTATAATAGTATTTCATTTGTCTTTGGTAGTCTTATCGTTACAAAGTACTTATCGGACCGGCCTACTATAATGACTAGAAACGAATTGATCGAGAGTAGTGAATCAATGTCAAGATGCCTTTTGTGGCGCTAGTTCCATGACGGTCGTATCAGTATTTTACTGTAGAGAAAAAAAGTAATACAACGCTAGTATAAAAGATTCGCTTCAAAAATCTCGAATAAGTACAAGGAAGCTACAAGTATTATGCAGTCTCAAATATAATTTTTATTGAATAAAAATATGTAATACATTCAACTTTATGTACTAAAATATACTGCAATATATATGAAAATGTCTGAAAAATAGGTAAACAGTTGTCGCCAAACATTCAAAATTGACATTAAATAAACGCGGAACGTCTCCTATGCATATATTTGTAAAATATTCTGGAACTTTTTTGCATACAATCCGACTAACTGATTTCTTTGGCGAGAAAATCAAGCTGCGGAAATATCGACAGATGCTGTTGCCTTTCAATCTCGTTTTTTATATAACGACATTCATGCTTTATCTCGAAAATTCGACGGCCTCACTGCGTGGTGTCGCGGAATAAGGGACGGCGTTTTTAAAAAAATACGCTGCCTCGCATTTAATAGGAAGATCGAATTTTTCCTCCGCCCCGTGAATATTTATGTTTCAGTAAAATCAATTGGAAATATACTTTTAACGGTAGTCTATGCTTTTAAAATTTTTATTCTCGTTGAATTAATACCAAAAAAATTATATCAAAGCCGAAAATTATAAGTACGGCTTTCCTATAAATACGAGGTTTGCGAAATATGATTAAAAATTTATACATACATGTTGGAGAGTATAAGTAAACGTACTAATATGCATACGTAGTATTGCATTATAGGAAATTGAAAACTCTTCACGTACTTGTATCTCTACAAAATCTAAAAGCTTGTTTGTGGACCACAAAATATACCGAACGAATTAATAAAATACATCCCACAGGTATTACGGAGGTTACCAGCGTATATTTTCACCTTATACTTTAAAGTACATGACTTACCACATAACAACATCTACAATAAAGAAGATAGAACAAATAGTTCAAACTACAGAGAGTAGCAGTTGTCCGAGAGATGGGAGTGATGGAAAAAAAATCCACAAGGAAATTGAATTCCTGTAGTTGGTTGTATACTATGAATCACAAAAATGTTTATTTAAAAAATTTCTTTATAAAAGGTATATTCATATAAAAACCCTATCGGGCTACATCATAGAATGTTTTCAGAATAACTATTCCATCATCAGTGCTATCTGGATATACATACTTGAAGCCATTAACTGTGTGGACAAAATCTCTTTAAATATAGTTTTAAATAAATTAAAATTAATTAATTAAAGTTAAATTAATTTTAAATTACATTTTTGATGTTAAAAAACTAGGATGTTTAAGTTATAAACGGGATTAGCTACATGGTAACGTAGGACTCCACTGAGGTTGTCCTTAGGCGAAGTGTCTCTGAGGACTTGCTGATAACAACTTATCGACTTAGTTGGGATAGCGACTTAGTTGTTATCAACAAGTTCTACCCCATTCCGAAAACGTTCCGTGATGTAGCTCCATATGGTTTTTATATGAACATACCTTTTATAAAGGAATTTTTTAAATAAAATTTTTTGATGGGAATAAGAATAATAGGGAGAAGGAAATTAGTAATATAAGTAAGAATAGCACAGCAAAACACAGAGACAATATGAAGGTACAACAGGGAAATTAAGTGGATTCCTTCATTTTGTTTTGTCTTCTGATATCACCAATAAAAATGCACGCAATGTAATAGTAGTAATAGTAGTAATAGAAAAAATAATAAACAGAAACGGAATATCGAATTCTGTAGAAGGAATGATCTAAAGATTAGGAACATCTATTAGAACAAACGAATAGAACGATGGCTAAAAGAACAAATATTGTATGTCCAAAATTGATGTTTTCAGCAATATCAATTTGAAAGTTTGCTTTAACCTTGACAAACTGTAACTGTAACTTTTTTATATATTATTCAGTTCTATTTCTATTAGGGTTAAATTTTAATTACATTTCAACAAGCTAAAAGTAACCCTCTGTATAGACATACGTTACATGTGAAGTAGAATATGGACATACAATTAGTCATTATTTTCAAAGTGCAATTGTGAAATATTGTAAAATCAGGTTTAAAATAATACTAGTAGTACAAATGAAATTTTTATTAATGAAAAAAAAAAAAAAATGCATAAAGTCAAAGACAATTAAAACTTAGTCTGTTTTGTATTCAGAATTACTTGGAACAATATCTTTAGCCTCTACGGATGTAGGTAATGTCTCTACAAAGTTTCTGTAGTCATCTGGAATTACCTTCTCGCGCAAGAGAACATAGGTCATGGTTTTTGGATTGGATATTGGCAAAAAACTGTTATACTGTTGTTCAAGATGTATAATATTTTCACACTTAATCGCTGCCTTTCCGCAGACGCGAGCAACACGTACTTTAGGCTGATGAGCCTGCAATATTGTGGTCAAATATTGTATCTTTGGACATACAAGAGTCGTTTCGTTTTGAATTTTGTGAGCGGCACAAATATCAAATATTGCATTGAACGTGCAACATTTGTGCAGCAAGCTTATGGTGTTTTTAATGGACATGTCTTTAATGCTACTTTAGTAACTAGTAAACCGTTCTATGAGGACATATAATATTTGAGCACAATAAAGATTTCATCTCGACTTGCACAGACCTGTAAGTATCTCATTTTTAATAAAAATGAACATACAATATTTGTCTTCTTAGTCATAGAGAAGATAAGTACATGCTTATAGCAGAAGAAAGAAATGCTAAAAGTTTAATTGAAGCAAGAAGAGAAGCAGAAATAAAATCATAGCATAAGATAGTCGCAACAGAATGTAGAGTAGAAACAGAAAGAAAAGCAGATTAAACAGATTACGGGAAAATAGCAAGATACTAAAGAAAAGTGAAATAAAAGAAAAATACCAACACCAGACACATTATTATATATATATATATTAATATATATATATATATTATATATATATATATATATATATATATTATATATATATACAGTATAGGTAAAAGTTTATGGTCGGTATGGACCTTACATGAGATGGAGTGAGAAACAACTGTTTAAAAAGAGAGAGATATATTAGGTGTCCGCCTTTTATATCACCGAACATAAATGAGTGGATATGGAGTGGATATAATAAAAAGGGGAAATTCAACGTTGCCAAACTTATTGGTTTTATTTGACCTGTTGTCTTTTTCGCATTTGAACAATGCTCCAAGATAATGAAATTTGGGCGAAATGGATTTAAATGGCAGCTTATTGTTTTTTATTGGGAATATGCCACAATTTTACTTTACAATAAGTGTAATATAACATTTTGATTTATACTTCGGAAATCGTTTTATATAAATAAAATTTATTAATGTTTGGTATTTTAAAAACGATTTCCGAATTAAAAATCTAAACATCAAAATAAGCTTATTTTAAAGTGACATTATGCCTTATTTCCAATAAAAATATTAAACTGCATATAAATAAAAAAGCTTCCTACAAAACTATTTGCCAACGTGGCGTGCCGCGTGGTCAAATCACCGAATCAAAGGGTAAACAGGTATTTACGAATAGAGGTGGGTCATTGACGTCGCAAAACCGATTTTCGTAAACAAGTAACTATGATTTTTTAATAGTAGTTTCAAGTAAGAAACTACCTACATAAACGAACATAATGGCTATTATCGTTTATCTGTATATTTATTGAAGTGAAGGAAACTAATAAAAGATTTTATTATAACTTGAAAACTAAACTAAACAATACAAATAGTAAATCGTACCTACGTTTACATTACACGTTATTATTAAATCACGAATCGTCTAAATTGACATTTAAAAACATAAGTTTTTTTACTTTACTTCTTATTAATTGTGTTTTTCTTTTATTTAAAATTAAACCTGATTTTGAACATGTGTTCACATTTACAATACTTTATGAATATAGTGGTTAAGTTAGGAGATACATGGCGATGGTTTTTTCACCATTGTAATGGACTCTCGCTACAGGTGTACGTTTAGATGAGTCATGTCCAATTAATTGATCAAAAATACACCATGGACTTAAGTCATCTTTATCGGTTTCTTTTTCTTATACTGGTTGATTTTCAATAGTACAATCTTCTTGTTCTTTAATTATAGAAGTAACCAGCTTCTTAACTCTTTCTTTTGTTTTTTTAGCGTCATTTTTATCAGAAAATCCCTGCACTTTAAATCGTGAATCCATAAACGTACATAATGACAATATGCCACTGTATTCTATCCCTCTAAATCTTTTTGCTAAACCCGAGATTAGTAATTATCCCGTAATTAGTAATAAAAACCCGTACTACGTCGGATACTAACTATGGATGTAAGGTTACTGTTTGCTAAAATTTTATTGCAAGATTTTTGCAGGCAGCGTACCAGAACAATCACTGAACTATCATTAAGTATTTTTGGCCACTCATTGTACTTGTTATTTCTTTAAAAGGCCGTAAAATTTAGGACAATTACGAAAAAATAATCCAGTCTTCATTATTTAGATTTGGTCTAAGTCTAAGTCTGTATTAACTGATACCAATGTGGAACGGATTGCCTCTTCTAACTCCGTCATTCTTTCTAACATGTAATAGGTGAAGTTCTACCTAGTTTCCACGTCTTGGATTGGCCGTTTGGGATCTTTGTTATGTTGTAATTGATACTTTAAAGGCGTTTCTGAAGATAAGGTACTTTTTTGAAATGTGTTTTTTGCCGAATTGTCGAAAAAAAGACTTTTTATTTTATCTATTTGTACACGACAGCATTTAAGTGCGTCCTCCATCAATAAATTTAACGTATGAGCAAAACAATTTAAATGTTTTCATTCCAAAGCATATTTAATAGCTATGACCATATTTGAGGCATTATCAGTTACTGCAAAATTTACTTTTTGTTTTAGAACCCCTGAATAATAATTTCACTAATTTTAAAAGCGATGTTTTCTTAATTATGGTTTCCAGAAAAATGGCAGCAGTCTAATTAAACCGTGTTAAACTCTAAATTTTCGGTTAAATTCGTTAAAATCAACTAGTTGATGGTTGAAGCTGGTTACTTCTATAAAAAAAAAGAAAAAGAAGATTATACTATTGAAAATTGACTAGTACAAGAAAAAGAAACTGATATAGATGACTTAAGTCCATGTAAATGTAAGTACTATTTGTATTGTTTAATTTATTTTTCAAGTTATAATAAATATATTCTTCGTTAGTTTCTTTCACTTTAATACTTATACACATAAACGATAATAGCCAATATGTTTGCATACTCGCTAATTTGAATACTGGTAAACAATCAACTAGTTACAGTTTACGAAAAACGGTTCCGATAAAAATTTAAAAAACTAAAGGACCCACCTCTAGTTTCTTAGCTTTATGAGGATCGGAACCACAGAATATGTAAAATATCTCTGATCGGAACTAATCGTCTCACTAACAGGCAAAATGGGCGTAAAGAAGATTTATGGAGGGGAGACCAAGGGGGAATATGATTGTTATCTTTGTCTATTCGCTGAAAATATGATTTTATATCTGTGTTAGATATCCTGTTAAGTTTTACCATACCGACCATAAAATTTTACCTACACTGTATATATATATACATATATATATATATATATATATATATATATATATATAATATATATATATATATATATTATATATATATATATATATATAAATATATATATATTATTTGTAGTCTCACACAGACCAATTGCTGAGACTACAAATAATATTTAAACACAGTACGGTCGAGAATAATTTGATAAAAGGTTCTTGAACTCCTAAGTGGAGCATAGAGCTTCAGTGAAAACGCGTCATCGGGTTCTATTTTGCGCTAAGGCCTTCACCTCATTCCAAGACTTTCCTTGTTTTCTTATCTCGTCCATGATGGATCTTCTCCAAGTTTGTACTGGGCGACCTTTTTTTCGTTTTCCTTGGGGATTCCACTCTAGGGCAGTCTTTGCAATACTGGAGTTATTTTTTCGGAGTGTGTGACCGATCCAACCCCACTTTCTGGACTTTATTTCATTTACTACCCTCTTTTGTTTGGTCAGGTGTAGTAAATCTTCGTTTCTGATGATGTTAGGCCAGAAAATACGAACAATTCTTCGTAGACATTTATTAACAAAGACCTGCAGTTTGTCTGTAAGGGTTTTTGTCGCTTTCCAGGTTTCACATCCGTAAAGTAGTACAGACATGACATTTGACTGGAATATGCGGATCTTTGTCCTCGTAGTGTAGTCTCCAGACCTCCAAACAGGGTTGAGCATGCTGAAAGCTTGTTGTGCTTTTCGTATCTTCATACGAATATCGTCTTCTGTACCTCCGCTTTCTGTTATGACACTTCCAAGATACGTAAAGTTTTCCACATTTTCAATCTGACTGTTATTAATGGTGAACCAGACAAAGATTGAGTTCCAAAAATTATAGAGTGAAGAATTCCAAAGAAATCTCGAAGAAAAATGGCAAATATTCAAAAAATCAAAAACATAATTTGGAAGGAACACATTCCAGTAGAAAAATTAACAAACATTGTGAGAGGACAGAATGGTTGAGTGAATAAATTAGAACATTAATACAGGGAAAGAAAACTGATTGGAAGAAATACAACCAAACATTAGAGGGAATATTAATAACGTGAAAGAAAAAGTCAGTCAAATTGGCAAACAGAGAAAGCTAGGAAAAAATTGAACGTAGCTTGAACAAAGGTTATAAAGTAAATAACAGACATTTCTGGACTCACATAAAGAGGTTAAAAGGCAACAAAACGTTTAAAACATTTTTTTTTAATTACTATAATACGTTTTTCAAAAGAACAAAACTTCTGCAATAAACTGAACACAAAACAGTCTTCTTAAATGCATTTCCCGTGACGTGTGATCGTTTGTAATGTAAAACATTAAATTCTGCGTTTTTTATTCATATTTTAAATGCCTCATATTTGTTACCACAACTCAAAATTGAAATTTCATGTCATAGGTTTTAAAAATTTATCTCTAAAAACGAGAATTGTACTACAACTGGTTAATACAAGTGATCAATTTTATTGATCTCACGAGAATCGTAAAAAATTGGAAAAATCGCGCTACGTTAATTTATTTAACACCTTTATAAAAACTGAGGTTATTCTCGGCAAGATACAAAAATTGCATACGAAAGCTACACTCTTTGTCTTTAAAATGTATCTTGATTTTTGTCAATAGGTCATTTGGATCAAAAGATATCAAAGTTTTACCTTCGAGATGATACAAATTTTATTGAACATTGATTTCGCGCGCGTATCTGACATGCAAAATCGACGGTCGCTCAAGCGTTATTTCTGAGAGAACAGTTCATTCGACAAAAAAAAAATTCGTGTAAATATTTTTTTTTTATTGAGTTTAATGTGTCGACAACTAATGGGCATTGGCATGGTACAGTGAATTTTTACAGTCAGGTGTGTAGAGTGTGTGTGTGTGTGTAGAGTAAGTTTATTGTCTTGATACTTAGCAAAGTCGACGTCATTGTCTTTGCTAAGAGACGCTAATTGTATCCGAACGTCTGCGGTCCCTCCGGTGAGTACCGATCACACAAGGATAGAAATTATTTTTATTTATTAATTTTTAATAAACGAAAAACGTCCACCCAGGTGAGATTCGAACTCACGACCTTTAGGTTTAAAGGTAGGCGCTCTTACCACTGAGCCACAGAGGGGGTTTAATATTTTTGTTTAAAAATGATCTCAGATACGTTTTTTATTTGAAACATTTTTTTCTACGGTGTACAGATTCTTGGTAAATCGATTTTTTTGCGTTTTTACCTCCCTGCGTGGGGGTATTTAGGGGTAAGCCCGGGGGTAAAAGTGGTAAACATTTTTGTATCTTTTTTGAGGTCCCCAAATTAATATTATCTGCAAAATTCAGCTTATTCGAATGATTTTTAGAGGTCAACTCTCTGACGGCTGGACTATCTTATACATTTCAACTGTCAAACAAGTATCTTCACTTATGATGAAAAAGCCTTATTTTTAACTAAACTAATTGGCCTATCCATTCCAAAATAAATGATTAAATTCTATTAATACTGCTTCCAAAAAATTTAAAAAATAAATATTGTATAAAAAGTACAAAAAAATGAGCGGCAACGTTAAAAAAATACAATGGACCACTAATATCAGTAAAATTTGTTTTGATAGCGTCTCTGAATATATTTCCAATAGTTAAAAAGTTCATGTCGTACTTGTTGGCTTTGTCGACTGAGCTCTCATTATATACATATCTACGGATAGTAATCTCGACCAGTTTTTGTTCGTTTGGCAGTGCTCTGTAATGAAAGTATAAGAATTGAACTGAACTGAATTGAAGTGAATTGAATTGAATCCATAATGAAGGCTGCCGCCAGCTTGCGATTTCTTCAGAAAATATATCGCACTCGTCAACGACGACGTTTCGGTTCTGTAAAGGAGCAGGCTACGAATCGGAGTATGAAATCAATTATTTATGCCATTGTTGGTACAGATCTACACTCATCCTGGGAGAAGAAATTGAAATTAGGGTTTCGCATAGGCGGATGTGTCTTTTTTCGGCACGTAGGAATAAATTGTTTGTTTTAAATATTTAATATACATAATTATTTACTATTTGTTGCGAATTAACCCCGATTTCAATTCAAAATACATTTAATTTAACGTTTCGATTTCCACTGTGGAAATCCTCCTCAAAATACAAATAGAAAATAAAAAATAGATATGGATTATACACTATACATTTTAAAGTAGATTACTTTAAAATTATATTGTCAATATTTTAGAGGTACGTTTCTGTGACGACTTTACTAGCAGATAGTTCATTCCATTACGTGAAACCAACTTTAACCGGAGAATATCCGTCACAAAAATCATAGAATGTGATTTGTCTTTAAAAAGACAACCACACCCATTCATGACTTGATCTCAAAAATAAGTAAACACCCTAGAGAAAGTATACATAGAATTAAATGGAACGATTGACGTATAGTCCAAAAAGAAACAGATGGTAAAATGAGAAAAATCAAAGAAACAATTGCAAATTCCTTCGCAGAATGCAATATGATCTGGTTACAATAATAAAAGACAAAATAAATAAAAAAAAATACCACTATTATTAAGTCAATAACTCATAAGTATCATGAGTTTTTTTGTGGTTCTCCTCATCAATTCCAGTGGAATTACATGCTTGAGTGTGGTTGTATTACAAAAAAGAATTACGATTTTCTCAAATTTCTTAAATGTACAATAATCTTGTATTTTACTTTTTCAAAAGATTGTATTTATGGATGCTCTTTCATTTTTATAGAACATTTGTAACATTTTTTTTATAATTGAAATATGAAATTATTGTTATTCCCTTTACCCCGGTTGCAGATACGCCGATGGTCGTGTTCGCAAATGGGTTGTTAAATTTTATTGGGACCTACCGAAATATCACGGGAATTTCAAATATCAGATTACAGAAGAGTCTAATTATTTAGATACAGCAGTTTGTTTAATCCTTAGTTTTAATCCTCTTTTGATTTTCAAGCGGGTTCCTTTGATAGATTTGTTAATTATTGCCGAACGCACGTTGGTAGTAATATTTCTGTAAAAATCTAATCCAAAGATTTTATATTTTATCAGGTGCCTAGCTAGAAGGGTACCGTTAGTTTCGATGTTCGTTAGTACTTTTTACCTTCTTAGAAATGGAGACTGTCCTATCATTTTTGAGGGGGAGATATTCCACGTTTCTTGGGTAGTTTGGTAATATTTTAGAGGAACCAACTTACTTGTGGTAGGGATTTCTTTGAGGAAAGACTTCTCGTGGGGCGGTCTCTGAGGAAAGACTCATAAAGTACCTTTAATTTAAATAATTTCAGTGCTTGCTGCAAGTATAGTATATAGCGTCAGTGAAGTACCTAGTGCAGCAGTCATCATGATTTACTGTAAGTTATCATAATCATTATATTCAATTATCTGGGCGAATACTATGGTGATCATAGTATCTTCAATTATCTGGACGAATCTAAGTTCATCCATTTCTACACCTGTAGTTAAGATTAACTACCGATTTAACTATTGAATTCAAGGGACATTTACTAATTACATATGAAATTGTAATCAGTTTTTAAGAACTTTTAAATTATGAACATTTAAGTCTTAGTTTATCATTAAATAATAGCTCGAAACAAATAATTAACTGCGACCAAGTGCGGTTTGGTTAAATTTTTATTTATGTAATCTTTTTGTATCATTTGAATTTAACTTTGATTAACTTTGTGTTACTTGTTATTCATTTTTTTATTTACTATACCCAGTATCTCGAGATATGCCCATTAAACAGTAAAGAGAGATTTTTTTTAATCAGCTTCTTGAATATTTTTAAATAACATCATTCTCTCTTCGCTAATAATTTAAAACTGTGTATGATTTCATTATCTTGAATTTGTAAAGGTATTTATCAATCATAATACTGTTCATTTCTATATGTATACAACCATTGATCAATTCATGGTGCATTTTTTATTACTTGTGTGTACATTCAGCCGCCTATATTATTGTGTTGTTGAACATATTTGTTTTTGTTTTATGTGTATATTTTATTTGTCGACTCTTAACAAGTTTCCTGATTTAACAATACCTCTGAATATTTGCTTATTATATTAAATTATTATTATACCTTCGACCAGAAGGAAAATCAGGCTGATTAAGTTTTGTAAGTAAATAGGTGGAGGGAGTCCACCTAATATATTTATTATTTGTTTATATAGTGAAATTTATTTAATAATTAACTGTTGGTATCTTTCCTTGGATTGAGTCTCAGGACCAAAATATCCTTCCTTTTCTCTTTTCGTTTGTAAGATTTTATAATTTTCTCCTTAAACCCCAAAAAAAATGAGTGGCGCCCTGTTCCTATCTTATCGTATCTTTGATAATTTTACCCATCTATCTTTCTGTTTATTTCTGTGTATCTATATCTTTTTTCTATCTCTATTAGATCTATATCTATATTAATTTCTATCTATATCTATATCTTTTTTCATATATCTTATCTTGTCCTATCTTTACTTATTTCAACCGCTGGACCCATTCCCGGTTCCAAAAGATAGTTTTGAACCCATGACTCACCAACCATCTGGCTGCCGTTCGCAGTGTCTCCATTGGTAACCTTTCCAGCACCATCCAAAAAAGGTTTTCGAGGTTACACATTTCCTATCACTAAATTCATTACTTTTCGAGATATTTTTAGTTTTCTTAAAATTTTGGGAATACCTTTAAAAGTTTTGTAAGTAGAGATAACTTAGTCTTGTGTAATATTATAACAAAATTATTCTTATTCTATAAATAACTAATTGAAAACATAAATCAAAACAATATGCTATAAATGTAACAGTTTTTAGAATGTTTTATCAACAGTATTGTAAGTCAAGAAGTTTTTAGTGAAATATTCATAACTGTCGATTGTGACGTTGCAATTATTAATAGGTAAAGCCAACTGGTTTAATCAGTCAAACAATGGTAAAACAGTAGGCTTTGAAAAATGACAGTTTGCCTTTAATTTTAAAAAACAATTTTCTCTAGAAGAATTAACACATATTATTATGATCTGGGTATTAGGAGCAAGTTCGAGAAATTGCCTACTTGTATGCAGAATATATCAACAGCGATATCCTCAGCGCAAAGAGGAAAACAAACATAAGAGCTTTTGAATAACTAATGAATCGTTTTGTTCGTACTGGGTGAGTTGCATATAAAAAAAATGGGAGAACTAAAACTGTTATAAGTGAAGAAAAGGAATATGATGTATAATTAGCTACTACTGAGGATCCTCACACCAGCACATTAAAATTTCACGTCAACATAATATTAGTCAAACTTCGGCGGTAAAATTCCTCCCTAAACATAAAATGCATCCCGTCAGCATACAGTTACATCAAAAATTCGACAGTCGATGATTATCATCACAAATCATCTTTTTGTCAATGGTTTCAGCAGCAAGTGCATAGCGACCGATTCTTATTCGATTATGTGCTTTTTGGAGATGATGCTATATGTCACAAAAATGGAACAGTGAATTAGCATAATTTTCATTACTATGTATCAAGCAATCCCTACTTCATTAACAGTCATAGTCACCTAAGGTAAATAAATGTTTGGTGGGTGGTATTGTTGGGGACTATGGGATTGTGCAATAACATTTTGATTTCCGCTTCGGAAATCTTTTTATATAAATAAAATTTAGTAATGTTTCTTATTTGAAGTACGATTTCCGAATTGGAAATCTAAACATCAAAATAAGCTTATTTTAAAGTCACAATGTGAATTATTCCCAATAAAAATAATAAACTGCATTATGACGCCACAATAAAAAAGCTTCATACAAAATTATTTTGCAACGTCGCGTCTTCAAAGTAACGACCTTTTATTTTAATACTGTGCAGAACAGAACTAGTTTGGTATGTTATGCGCATTTCATGGTTTCGTGCGTTAGTATTTCACACAGCATAATAAATAAAGATAGTACTAGTAAAGCATTAGGAAGGAGTAGGTGTATTATATTCAATTTAAACTGTAAAAATTACGTCTTTTAATTAAAAATGAAGATATTATCTGGTATTTTCCAAATAATATCTTTAAAACCATATTTTCGTTTAGATTTTTGGAGGTAGCTGGTATGAAAATAAAAATTAGTCGTATAAAAATTAAAAACAAAATAAGATAAAAATAATATAAAAGTATAAAATTTGTTCTATAAAAATGAAATCGAATAAAAAATAATTTTATCACTACTGTTTAAATTAAAAATAATTCCAAACAATTAGAAATTCTAAATCAAATAAAATTCTTAGGTAATTAAATATTCAAACAGACTAGTATATATTATTGTATTGTATACATTGTATTGTTTATTTTATTTAGCATATTTACCAGAACAAAATTTTGTATTTGCAGATCTCGTTAAAAACTTATTAGTATATAAGTTTAATTTTATTATACATCTTTGATTATTGTATCTAAATTTTCAATCTGCTTGTTTTTTATGGCTTATATTTATATTATAATATATGTATAATGTATATATATATATGTATATGTATATATGTGTATATATGGTGTGTGTTGTATGTATGTATATATGTGTATATTTGTATGTGTGTATGTATGTATATATATATATATATGTGTATATGTGTGTATGTATGTGTAGTGTGTGTATGTGCATATATGTGTGTATATATGGTGTATATATTTATACTTAGTATATTATATTGTATTTTTTATTTATTATATGTTACATTTCCGAAACAGGTGTCACCCACACTCTCGGAGACCTACGGGTTTAATTTATTCACATATTGTTAATTATTGAAACAATTTTGTATGATTTGTTGAATGAAATTATTATTATTATAATGCATTTTCTCATGGTGTTGAGTTCATCGCAAGATATATTTTGGCTAGTTGGTTATCTTTTCCTTCAGTTCCTCCAAGTTGGTGACTTGCTCGAACTCATGCCTATACAATTTCGTTTTTAGCATCCCACAAAAATAAAATTCTAGACGAGCTAAGTCGGGTGCCTGAGGGCCATTTTATTGTACCGTCTGTACTAATGACACGTTCAACAAAAATTAATGGCTAAATATGTTTCTAACGGTTTTTGCATTATGTACAGGACAGCCGTCTTGTTGAAACCAAATTTCGTTAAAGTTAATTTGAAGACGTTGAAGTGAAGGATAATTTGATTTTGCAGTACTTAATTGGAGATATTTACCTGCGTTTAAATTGCCTTTAATGGAAAAAGGACCAATAATATGGTATTCAAAAATTCCACTCCAAACATTCAACTTATACTGCGTTGGCGCATACACACTCAAATGCTTATTCTCCTGAAACCAATATGGTACAACGGATGGATTGTTTCTTGTGAATTGTAAAGGAGGACTCATCTGTAAACAAAATATGTTTCAAAAAATCATTATTTGCATGGCATCTTTCAATCATAATTTCACAAAATTGCATCCGTTTAAATTAATCATCAGGAAATATTTCTTGAGTGTGTCTGCACGTTTATGTGCAGCAATTGCAGTTATTTCTTTTCACAGTATTCCTCACTGTTTTTACATTCAAATCAACTTCATCGGCAATTTGTTTACTTGAACACGCCGTCGCTTCAGCCAATGCACAAACTGGAATTTCTCTAATTTCTGGTTCTTGAGAAATTTTCTCTTCGCGATGTTGATCTGATGGGCAGCATTTTTTTCATATGCTATTAGTACAGCAAAACTTTACAAAATGATAAATAATGACCAATACAGTTTTTTTCTATAGGTATTGGCCTATTTTCAAAAGCCATAAAAAATAAATTAAAAGTTTCTTGTACTGAATTATCCATAGAGTACCATTTTATTATTTGTACCCGTTTCTTCTCTTGTATAAACAGTCGGCATATCAAATTTTTATCTTAACACTTACGCGGTTTTCCTCCAAAAAGAAATACATAGCATATCGTCTCCGATGTATTCATATACTGTTTACCATTGAAAAGAACGGACGAATGGCGATGTTCTCATCTTGTTTTATTTGGAAATTAGGTTACAATTTTGTACCAGTATTTGCATCAATTAGGGTTTTATTTTAATATCATCCTGATTTGAATGGCAATATAACCGCGCTACTGATCGCTAATTTTTTGAATTATTCAATGTTTTAATCCAAATATGTAATAAGGCAACCCTGTCGCTGTTTCATACGTATTAAGCTGGATCGGAAATAATCGTCTGTTATTCACTAATTGGCGTTCATAAGGAATGTGGAGGGGAGACCAAGGGGAAATATGATTGGTTATCTTTGTCTATTCGCTGAGAAATATGATTTTATATCTGTGTTAGATATCCTGTTACATTCTACTATACCGACCATAAACTTTTACCTACATCGTATATATATATATATATATATATATATATATATACAAATTATTATGTTCGAGAATATTCGGGAGTAGTCCCACCTCTAATTCGTTATTTGACGGGTGGAATTTTACAGCGCCCTATATCGCCGAATGTTCAAGCCTCAGGTGCTGTTTCGAGATGCAACCATTATACGGGCCACGTTGAATGCACGTTCGTAACACTGCTCCCCTCTTAGATCTGAGCGTCCCTATCAGCAACTCCATATGTAGGCCCAGAATGGCGGAATCTACAGGCCTCTCCAGCTCTGCATGACCCCCTCAAGAAGAAATAACAGTGCTACTGACTTTGAAGGACACGATCTTTTTGGGTTAATGCAACACACAGTAATTCTTACGCCGGTTTCTCGGAAGATCACTTCAAGCATAGCTTCTGACAATCTTCCAATCCAGATTATCTAGGGCATGGCCCTATCTTGGGTAAAGGCCAAATTCTTAATGTCATAATTAACAGACGATGTCCGTCATAAAATTATTTAGAGCACGCCATATATCCTCATAGCTTGCCCTGTCTGTATTACGACTTTCTGCGTCACCATATACAGCAAGGATCGAGAACCATCTTCTAATCTCAGTACTCTTCCAACTTTAGGCTGCTGGTTTTTAACTCGTCCAAACGACCGAACTTCTTATAAAATACGGATGAGATTCCTTTAGATCATCTCAAGATCTTGGGCAACACAGTGGGCTAGAGAGACATTATGCGGAACACTAAAAAGGTCCTGCTGTACATCTGCCGTCACGCCGAATCTAGCACTCTTTCTCTCTGCGTAATTTGACAAAATTCATTAAAGCTTGGTCGCCGGTCATCTTTGATCTCATGTTTGAAGAATTCGGACTTCTTTTGTTTCATTTGAGCCAGCATAAGGTGCAAGACGATTTATGTGAACTATTTTGGTTTACCTTTCGGCAACTTCTTAATTCGGTATATTACGTCATTTATTCTCTTTTTAATTTCATACGGTCCCCCCATTGTCTTTGCAGTTTAGGAGACAAGCCACGACGACGTTGTGGATTATACAGTCAAACAAGATTACCTACTTCATAGCTTTCATTTCTTGCATCGATAATCGTATTGATCTTTCATTCTGTCACTGGCTAACTGGATGTGTTGTCGGACAAGTTTATGAATGTTGTATCATTCTTAACTTTAGGCGGTCGACATAATCTTCGCTTGCAACATGTTCTTCGGAAGGTCTGCAGCCAAAACTCTAGGTCGCAGGGCAAACGAACTTCACGACCTAACATCAGGCAGGTTGGAGTCTGGCCTGTAGTTTCATTCACGGCCAAGCGGTAGGCCATTAGGAATAAATGAATGTGCTGGTCACAATCTCTTTGATGCTCTGATACAACTTTGGACAGGTGTTTTACCCATCGTTTGGTTCATTCTCTCCACCATTCTTTACAGTTCACCCTACATCATCATTTACAGTTCACCCAATAGAACCGTTCTTGAACCTTTTGCAGAGGACTTCGTAATTGCAGAGACACAAAAAAGTGTCCACCTGATGGACCGTCATGCAACTGACGCAATACTTCTGACACTTTACTTTTAGGTACAATCAACTGAAGTTTAGATTCTGTACCATCATACGTTCTCAAAGGTTCTATACAGAAGATCATCTTTTAGCACTAGGCAATTCCATTGGCTCCAGTAACACTTGACTTCGGGACTGCATGCACTAATGTCTTGCCTAGAAGGTCTTTCACTTCGATGCATCCAATCCAATACTCTTTTTATACATGGATCATCTGCTTGAGCGTCTTGTAGCTGTTGAGACTGCCATTGATCATTAATAACGGTGGTTCGCCTCACGGGGCAAAGTCGTTCTTCTAATTTCAAGACAATGATTACGATTTGCAGTGTATGGCCGTCTTGATTGACCGTTATACGGGCCACGTTGAATGCACGTTCGTAACAATATATAGCATTGTACCTCTTGACGGTTTAGTCTTCGAAATAAATATAATCGTCGGACTTTGTATAAAAGAATTACTGTACAGTAGTTTTTTTAATACGTAGGCGTCAAATTATGAGAGAATATGACCGATATCGATTTTTAAGATTATTCGTAATATCCATTTTTTTATTAAAGATAAACAAACATCAATAAGGTTTTAAATCCATAATTAATTTGGGCTTCTAGATTGTAGGATTAAATTATTTTAAATTATCATCTCTTGAAAATCTAAAATGTTTTACAAATATCTTCAATGTATTATCGTGATGTATCTGTCTCTTGAAACTTGAAACTGTTTTACTAACATTATCGCTCTAATGTAGAACAATGTCTTCTTCTTATTTATATTTTATTTTGACACAGTATTTTATCATATTGTCGACTCGAAAAAAAAAACAACTCTATATTAATATATCAAATAATTAACAAGAAATGTTCGATTTTTGATTTGGTGTGTCGCTTGTCAATAATAATCGTTTCGAATCAATAAGCGTTTCGATAATCATTTTTAATTTTGATCTTGGATGTCTTTAATTAAGTACGCACCATATGGAAAACTTTGTTTACTCTTAGTTTTATGTAAAAGTTATTTTTTCAAAAAAATTCTGTATGTTCTAGAACTTAAAATCAAATCAAATATTACATTTTTTCAGTCAAATATGAGGTTTGTCAAAGAATATGAACATAGAACTGTAGAACTCAAAAATTTAATACCCACCAATTTTTTTTTAAAGCAGATATTTTGACGTGCGATTTTTTGCCTGTAGATTAGGGTGCTTTTTTCATATTAAATCAAAATAAGGAGAAAAAATAAATATCAAAAAGATTATAGCGTGTTTGGCACATAAAAAGGTAAGATTTCACCAAATTTCGTTTTAAAAAATTTTTTTCGTGGAAGATAAAAATAAAAAACGAAATCGGTCTGAAACAAATCTAAAGAGAAAAGTTGTAGTTTTTTTCTTACGTACAACTTTGCCAATGAACTTTTTTTACACTCGACTTTTAATTTCGATGGAAATCGTGATAAACCGTTTGTTGCCTTTAAAAACTCATCCACTTCAAGTTACCGACCTCAGATAGTTAGTCAATTACTGTTTTTAATTTTTGGTATATTTTCTACCTTTTAAAATAGATTCCATCGTGTTATTATATCTTTTATTTTTTACCATTTTCAAAGGTTCGGTCCTGGTCTATGTAAGAAATGGACACCTGATAGTGATTTATTACTTTGTCCCTCAGTATCAAATAAAGTTTTTACAATTATCCCATACAATAGCAAAAAGTTTATCCAAATAGCCCAACTGCAAGCATCGTGCAAGGGATGGCGACTTCTGGAAGACTGGAATTATCTTTCCACCAAATTAAAATTTTATTTTTGGAGTCAACTCCAGTTCAGCGTGCGTTGCTCTAATTACAGTGCCGTTAAAAAACAGGACAAAGGTACAAAAAAAATGTCAAGTTCTCCTTTTGTACGACTATGCTTTTCAATTTCTTGATTAAGGAAATTCAACTCGTCTGGTAGTGAAATTCATTTCGTTATTTAATTGTTAGTCGACCCGTAGTCGAAACGAGGAGCGTGCTCGCCAACTTATGCAATTATCTTTTATTAAAAACACGTCCTGAATTACGAATTACAATAAAAGCTGCTATTTCAATAGAAATATGCATGTGATGGCCAAAATCAATTGCAGGCTGGACATTGCAGCCGTACCATAAACTTTTGTTTTATTGGTATAATGCGAGCGTATTCTCTTTAGAGTCGAAATTACGGACCTTCCATATATTTCCGAGTTTCTATATATTTATTGATATTATGATATGCACAATATATATTATATATATATATATATATATATATATATATATATATATAAATATATATTATATATATATATATATTCTTTTACATAAACATAGTTCATAGTTCATTTACATAAACTTAAAACACCCTTAAATAATAGAGAAAGCTCCAATGTAGTATACTCTCTACCCTGTAATAATTGTAATAGAATATATATTGGAGAAACGTCCAGAAATTTGTCCGAAAGATTAACATCTCACAAGAGTGATATTAATCTGAATAAAGTACAAGCCTGTGCATTAAGTGAACATTGTATTACAATGGGCCATACGCCTAACTAGATCAAACAGAAATATTGAGAAGGGAAAGAAATTACAACAAAAGACTGTTTCTAGAAATGTGTTTAATTAAAACTACACAAAACACCTTAAACAAAAGAGAAGACATTGAAAATCTTAGTGCTATACAGTAATCTTCTTTTAAATAAAAGAATAACAATATAAAAGTTCTTAAAAGTTACGCATATGAAAGGGATTATTCCAAGTTCAAATGAGATAAAATTTATTTTTATTTGTGTGTTTTTTCTTTCTTAATTACTTATTAACATAAACTCTGTTGCTTGTTTAATAACTGTAATATTATATCAAAATTTGCAATGAAGGTTTGCATAAACATAGACACTTCCTCTGTCAAACTCACCTAAAATAAATATAAAAAATAGAAGAGACATGGAAACCTTAGTAATAAGTTTTGACAGAAATAAAAAGTAAATCAAATTTAATGTCATTTTGTTAATGACAAAATGTAAAATTTTGCTAATTTTAAAACACAATTCTCACAAGGGTAAGCCTATTGAAGACATAAGAACTTCATTTTTCTAATGTAATTTTTTATGTTAATTTTTAGTATGTTTTGAAAAAGAGTAAAATAAACTCGAAAGCTTAGCAAACCTAAAAGAGTTTTACTTAAAGGCCAATATATTGACTACTAAACCCAATATATCCGTAATATATATATATATTATATATATATATATATAATATATATATATATATATATACAAGAAATACTGGATATTAATTGACTGGCGATATAAACAAACAACACAGTTTATTAGGGTATGCAGTCAGAATATTGGCCGGGATGTTAAATAAAAAACACTCTTTTGACTTTTTGCGTCGAACTTTCGGAATGATTTTATTCCTTTTTCAAGACACTGTAAAAAGACAATTATGTAAATATTTAAAAAATATCACAATTCTTCAGTATACTTACTAGTCGTTGAGATTATTTTTGTAAGCATTGAACACTCAACATTTATACAACACATTAAAATATACAATTATGGACATATACAATCATAAAATTTTTAAAATTTGTTGTAAAAATAGTAAAAACTTGATTGATGGCATGTTTTACTGGTGTATATTAACTCATACAGAGAATGGAAAGAAAAAACAGTGTATTTAATATGTAATTAGGTGTAAATTGATGTTATCTTTCTTTACAAGAAATACTATATTAGAGCCTCTCCTTAGGTGTCTATCCTATTTTAACCTGTCTTAATGGTATGCAAACATATTATACGGAGGTTAGATTTTATGAAAACACATTTCCAAAAAAAACACGTTTTAAATGGTTCTTTTCTTTTGCCAAAATACAGGAATCATCGAAATTGAACTCATGTTTTAGAGTTAGTGCATGTTCTGTCAATGCACATGCATTGATTTTTTTGGTTTTTATAATCACTGCGATGTGATATCACCCTGTTGTGAAAATTACGAGATGATTCTCCTATGTAAATTTATTTATTACAGTTACTACACGGTATAGAATAAACAACATTCGATGACTCCTGTATTGTGAAAGGATCTTTTGTTTTTGTGTAAAGCTTCGATACTGTTTTTCACATTTTTGGTTGTAATTTTTAAGCCACTAACATTTTTAACCCTAGAATACGGGTCATTCGTAAATTTGACGACGCTCAAAATACATTGGGCATTTTCGCCCACTCTCGTTTATTTTAACGATTTCCCCAATTGAGTACCTTCCTGATTAGTATCGAGTTTGATAATGTCGCAGACGATTGTTATAATTTCCAATTCTAAGACCATATTTCGTCGCTTGGTTTGTAATTTTTACGAAAGTCCCATGTTTACGTCATATAATAAATCAGCTGGTTCTTATTGTTTGTATTTTAATTTTGAGTGTTTTCAGTAACAAAAAATTAGGGTAAACTTATTTTTTCGTTCCCATTACATAATATACTTGTTGCGTTTTTCTTGTTAGGATGTCAAGTAAAAAGGTTTTATCCGCAAAAAGGGGGAAGACAGTTATCCAGACCCGTTTGAAGGTAGTGATAGTGACTGGGAACAGGAGAATTTGGAAGCTGAATCCTCTGGCTCCGATAGCGAGGTTGATACGAAAATATCTCCAGATATCAATATATGATTGAGTTAAGCCATTGTCTTGCAAAACAAACCATAGATGCTAAGCAGATACAACACTGCAAGTTTACGTCGAAATATTTCGCCAAGACAGCTGTAATCCTCAACATAATTGAAGGAGACGATAAAAATATGGGCCAGGAAAAGAAGAGAGAGACTTGTTTCTACTGTCCAAGCAAAAAAAGGCGCATGATCACCAACTACTGCAAGGAGTGCAAGAAGCCAATTTGCGGAGAACACCGAGAATATATATTTGTACCGTATGTTCCTAAAAATACTCTAATATGTTAATTTTATGCTTTTGTAAGATATACTAAGAATCTTAATTGTGTTCTATATAATGAATAAAAAATTAAAGTAAAAAAATATAGGCCTTTTTCTATGGAATAGTTAAATTTACGATAGTCCCGATAGATACGTTTTGGCAAAAACGGTCCCGTGTTCTAGGGTTAAAGATGTTCATTAGCTTAGGTGTCAAAAATGGAATATAGGGTAGGCAACCATAAGTTATTTTTAGATGGTAATATTGATGCGTTTATGTGTCAGTGTCAATTGTCGGATCTCATTGTTATGAAAATTTTGGTTGACAGAAACTTGTGAAGGAAAAGGAGAAACCGAAAATTAGTTTATTTAACAGCCCTATGGGATAAGAATTCTCTTGTAGTATGGATCTCAACTTTTTTAGTCCCTTGTCTCTGAATTCTATGTGTGACAAAATTGATAACCCTAGTTTTTAATGCCAAAACCAAATTTGTTTTCATCTTAGATGGATGTTGAGAATAAAAGTTTATAAAACGGTTACTGAAACAGAGTTTACGATACCACTCCGTCCTTAGCATGCCATCATTGCCACGATGGATTAGCATGTCTAAAAAAGGAATCATATTATCAGCCTCTCTCTCAACCGTAAACTTTAGGTGTTCACATTGGGCATTAAAAGTGTTTAAAACATCAGTTACCTTGTTTTCAGGGACCGATAGAATCAAATCATCTACATAACGTTTAATAAATGGTATGTGAAAAGGTATGTTTTCTTTACATGTTGTTATAAGTTCATCCAAAACAAAATTACATAGTATGGGGGATATTTTACTGCCCATTGGAGTGCCAAAAATTTGTTTAAAAAATTACCGATTGAATACAAAGATGTTAGAATCAAATATAAATGTTAACATTCTTATGAAATCATCTAAACTGATCTTAGTATGTGGAGAGATGTTGTTCCAGTTATTTTTAATGCTGTTAAGAATAGCATCTAGAGGTAAGTTTGTAAACAGTGACACAACATCTAAACTAATCAATATATAATTATTTGGAATTTTAACATTGTTAATGAAGTTACTAATGAAAAAGAATCTCTAATATAGAATTCATTGGATTCGTTGTAGGAAATTGTGAGAATATCTGTAAGGTGTTTAGCAAGTTTACTATTAGTTTTATTAAATTAGTTTATTAAATGACACAAAAAGTTACATAAAACTTAGAACAGTCCGGTGTGCACCCGCCAACAAAAGGCGAACAAGCTGGTTTCGGATTTAGCTGCTTCTAAATCCATAACAACAGAAGTTGCAAAATCCTTGAAAATTTACAATGCAGTTGCACCCAGGTTTTATACACTGCCTAAAGTTCATAAACCCACTATTTCAATGAGGCCTATTGTATCTTCCATTGATGCTCCTAATAGTAAACTTGCTAAACACCTTACAGATATTCTCACAATTTCCTACAACGAATCCAATGAATTCTATATTAGAGATTCTTTTTCATTTAGTAACTTCATTAACAATGTTAAAATTCCAAATAATTATATATTGATTAGTTTAGATGTTGTGTCACTGTTTACAAACTTACCACTAGATGCTATTCTTAACAGCATTAAAAATAACTGGAACAACATCTCTCCACATACTAAGATCAGTTTAGATGATTTCATAAGAATGTTAACATTTATATTTGATTCTAACATCTTTGTATTCAATGGTAATTTTTTTAAACAAATTTTTGGCACTCCAATGGGCAGTAAAATATCCCCATACTATGTAATTTTGTTTTGGATGAACTTATAACAACATGTAAAGAAAACATACCTTTTCACATACCATTTATTAAACGTTATGTAGATGATTTGATTCTATCGGTCCCTGAAAACAAGGTAACTGATGTTTTTAAACACTTTTAATGCCCAATGTGAACACCTAAAGTTTACGGTTGAGAGAGAGGCTGATAATATGATTCCTTTTTTAGACATGCTAATCCATCGTGGCAATGATGGCATGCTAAGGACGGAGTGGTATCGTAAACCTTGTTTCAGTAACCGTTTCATAAACTTTTATTCTCAACATCCATCTAAGATGAAAACAAATTTGGTTTTGGCTTTAAAAACTAGGGTTATCAATTTGTCACACATAGAATTCAGAGACAAGGGACTAAAAAAGTTGAGATCCATACTACAAGAGAATTCTTATCCCATAGGGCTGTTAAATAAACTAATTTTCGGTTCTCCTTTTCCTTCACAAGTTTCTGTCAACCAAAATTTTCATAACAATGAGATCCGACAATTGACATTGACACATAACGCATCAATATTACCATCTAAAATAACTTATGGTTGCCTACCCTATATTCCATTTTTGACACCTAAGCTAATGAACATCTTTAAAAATGTTAGTGGCTTAAAAATTACAACCAAAAATGTGAAAACAGTATCGAAGCTTTACACAAAAACAAAAGATCCTTTCACAATACAGGAGTCATCGAATGTTGTTTATTCTATACCGTGTAGTAACTGTAATAAAATTTACATAGGAGAATCATCTCGTAATTTTCACAACAGGGTGATATCACATCGCTAGTGATATAAAAACCAAAAAAATCAATGCATGTGCATTGACAGAACATGCACTAACTCTAAAACATGAGTTCAATTTCGATGATTCCTGTATTTTGGCAAAAGAAAAGAACCATTTAAAACGTGTTTTTTTGGAAATGTGTTTCATAAAATCTAGCACATCTTGCATCAATAAAAAGTCCGATATAGACAAATTAAGTAACATTTATTGTTATTTACTAGAAAAACATCAAAAATAAAATAAATATTTACCTGTACAAAAATTACACCTCTGTATAATATGTTGCATACCATTAAGACAGGTTAAAATAGGATAGACACCTAAGGAGAGGCTCTAATATAGTATTTCTTGTAAAGAAAGATAACATCAATTTACACCTAATTACATATTAATTACACTGTTTTTTCTTTCCATTCTCTGTATGAGTTAATATACACCAGTAAAACATGCCATCAATCAAGTTTTACTATTTTTACAACAAATTTTAAAAATTTTATGATGTATATGTCCATAATTGTATATTTTAATGTGTTGTATAAATGTTGAGTGTTCAATGCTTACAAAAATAATCTCAACGACTAGTAAGTTACACTGAAGAATTGTGATATTTTTTAAATATTTACATAATTGTCTTTTACAGTGTCTTGAAAAAGGAATAAAATCATTCCGAAAGCTCGACAAAAAGTCAAAAGAGTGTTTTTTATTTAACATCCCGGCCAATATTCTGACTGCAACCCTAATAAACTGAGTGTTGTTTGTATATTATATATATATACTAATATATATATATATATATATATATATATATATTATATATATATATATTATTTCGATCTCTTATATTGTGCAAACTGGTCCTTGAAAGGACGTCTCATTTCACACCGAAGTGATATCAATTGCTCTAAAAACACGTATGCTTCATCTACACACATATTGTTAACAAACTAGCAGGCTGATTTTGAGAATACAGAAATTTTAGCCACTGAAAATAATTATTTTAAAATAACTTTCCTTAAGATGTGTCACATTATTAAACAACCTGCGACTATGAGCATGCGTAATGATATTGACCATCTCAGTGAAATTTATCATTCTCTTATTTTACATAATTAATAACTGTTATACGAGAATTTTATTGAATTGGTGGTGTTTTTTCCGTTCCATTAAGATTGAACAAGTGTTTGATTATTCAACTTCTACTGTTGTATTGGTGGTATGTGTTACATCCAACATCACGAATTTGTTCATTAGTAACGACGGACTGTAATAATATTTTTGTTCTTTGGAAGATTGTAGTGATGATTCTTCTGTTCGTTTAGAGGACTGTCGTAACTTTTTTGTTTTCTTTGGAAGACTGTTACGATTTTTTTTTTGGAAATATTAGTTTGAGCCTGAACTGTTTGGGTATCGATGGCTGGTATGCCATGTACCAGTTTTTGTTCTACGTTTCCAAGATTTTGTATTAACATTTTGGATTTATTTTCTTCTTTTGTCTTTTTGGAAGTTTCTTTACTTTAAAATTTTTTGCTGTAATCGATCCTGGGTAATATTCTTATAAAACTATTAGCCATCCTGTTTTCTTCTTTTTGTGTTAGTTCGATTTTCAACCAGCAGTTCAAAATCCATTGTTTGACTGTAATAGTCAACTTTATTATTGTTTGATGCTATTTTGGTTATTTACCTAGTGGATAACCATAGCGAAGCTAGCTTAAGCTATTTTGTTGTCCACTTGCCTTTGTTGAGCTGAAAGCAACCCCCGTTTCGCTTCCAGGAACTTCAACACTGGTCTGTTCTGCCATTGGTCGTTCTGCCTAAGAGCCAACGAACTGTACATGGTGTAAATTTATCAAGTCAAACATCCAGTTTTAATTTTGAATATAAATATGTTAGTAATATAGCAGTTATGACAAATAGTTTTTGGTTATTGTTTGTTTGTTTTTTTTTATCTGATTCACTGGAGTCGGGATGCACTGTTGCAATAGCCAGAAATGTTACTGTTGTTCCAACCTGAATTATGTTTGCCCTAAACGAAAACGTTCCTGTTTGTCCAGTTTTCGCTATTACGTGGGGATATTGTAACATTTCTATTTCCTTTCATATATATTAAAACACCAAAAAATATTTTCAATCTTTTTGCGTCGCTGAAATTGATAAGATAAGCATTTTTAGTTTTGTTTATATTAACACAGATTTGTATTTGTTTAGTTTTTCTTTGATGTTGATTCCGCTTAATATTGCGCGTCAAATAAATATCCACTTAGATTTCTGAGAAAGTTATGCGTAGAGGCGAACGATTTTTAAAGATTATGAAATCACTCGACGATGGAATGCCAAAGCGATTGATTTTATTGTTTGAGTTCGGATTTTTTTTTAAAATACGTTATTGTTTTTTGTGATTCGTTTTAGTTATCGAAAAAAGTGAAGTTTGGTAGCATGTTGCAGTTAAAGTGATAGAGAAGTGGAGATTGGTATTTGGAAGAGATAAGTTTCGGGTATAGTCTTCAAATCCGGCAAATTCTTTTAAGTTGAGAGGTGAATTTGATCTCAAAATGCGATCTGGCAGTTTTTATTTAGTTAATCACCAATTGTTGTGCCTTATCTGAGAGATTTGTAATAAGACGTTTCCAACCATTTAAGAGTTCCACATGGTTTTAAGAAGAAATTCAGCGGCCGTGTTTTGAAAATTGCAGTTTGTTGTCATCCAGGATAATACGAAGCCCAAACCAGTGTCCAACGTCTCTTTTTTAGTGTCCAAGTAAAAATAGACATTTTTTATTAATAAAAAAATTTTCTTTTCATGACGAACTAAAAATTGTAAATAAATGAAATTATAAGTTTTATGGGTTAGCTAATTGTCACATTAGTTAAATTCAATTAATTTTAAAATTGAATTATTATTTCAAAAAGGTTTGATATTTCATTTCGGCATATAATAGTCAGTAATATCCTTTTTTTTGACAATTGGTACATAACCACAATTTTGAATTGTTTTGTTTAAAGGTTAACTTCAATGTAAGCTCCCTTGAAAAAATCTAGATATTTTTATTTTAATAATAATTTAAATTCCTATAAATATCCCCAACGGCTCGAACTTGTTGTAAACCATTAAAAATAGCGCCATTGTAAGGTTTGTTGATAAATTCTGTTAATATTATTTATAATAACTGTTGATGTGAAGTAATAATAAATATGTAATGTTTCTCTCTAAACCAGTAATTACTCAGTCTCCACTTTCAACCCCCTATAAGTGATAGGGTCCTTAAACAATTGATGAGATCATCCTATTCTTATTTTCCAGGTTGGCTTTATCATCACATCTGTCATTTGTTTGGGATTGTCATCCATAATTACTTTGTATCAAATATAAGTTCTGAATTTTTTTTACATCTGAGATAAAGTTCATCGTCTTATACCAGACACCAAGAAGAAGAAATTGATGAATTCTTGTAGGTGGGTCACTATCCTTAACCGTTAACAACTTTAGTGATTTCGCAAAATCACTGGATTAATTACATTAAAGTTTATAAAACATCACAGATTAATAACCCTTAACCATATTGTTTGTGAAAGCTTGGACGGAGTATGTGCTACCATTTTGCTATACTTGTTCTCAAATTTATTTTCGTATTTTAATTACTTTCGGTTCTTTTCTAATTCAAATTGGTAATAACAGATACTTTCAACATACATTAAATAATTATATCCCTTTACAGTAATGTGTCGGCATTGTATACACTACCAATTTTACATTTTCGTGACATCTGTCATCTCTTCCCAATTGTTGAATTTGTTGGTTCCTTTTCTGCATCGTTGTCGCTGAGAACTTATTGGATTGCTTTAATGGCGGCTGGCAATTAATATCATAAGAATATGCCTTAAATTTTCAATTTTTAACGGTGTGCAATTAGTGCCATCAAAAAAGTAAATATGAATTGTTTATCTAATAAATTTTAAGGCTATACTTATATTACAATTACATCTGATTAAATCTGTGTATACATGGATTAAATAAATTTTACTATTACTCTTTCAAATACGAATATGTGAATTATTGATTTTCATGACCAATTTTTTGTAAAACTGAGTTGCTTTGTTTACCGTCGGAATTGTATTTCTTCACATGTAAGTCACTTTTAACGTTAATTATCTCTTTTCCACTTTATTATGAGATGCCATTTTTTATTTGGCATTCTCTTTTTAATTTCAAAGAACCTTTTTTCCTTCTAAGGGCAGCTTTGCTCTTACAGATATATAGTATCGTTGATTGAATAACCCAAATTTGGGTTGTTCAATCAACGATAGTATGGAATAGTTAACATCTTGCGTGTTTTTCTTTTCTCCTCTTATCTGACTGAGATATTTAAGAGTTATAGCGTGAAACCAAGTGTTTGGTCAAGTACTAAGGACTTTTTGTTTCATTAATTCATATGTAAGTTGGATTGTCACTGACTATAATTAGAAATATGCTTTATTGCCACTGAAAATTGTACAATTTTATGGACAAAGCTTACAAAAAGTCAGAAATTAACAATAAAAATTACAATTTATATAAATCGTCAATACCACAAACTAAAAGATAATCAAATAAACAATCAATAGCAAAATTTAAATACATTGCAAATTCATAATAAAACTGTACGAACTAATTCGTTGTATCCATATACAATAGAACCAAAATTACGTGTTCTAAGGAAATTCGTTCTTAAAGGAGAAGCATGTGTTAACATCTGTTTTATTAAAAAATGATTATCACTCATCGTTTATAAAATAAGAAATTTTTAAGAATAGTCCGAATGGAACAGAACAACTTAAAAGGAGATCCTACAACATTCACAAGGAATAATACGAAGAAAATAACAATACCATACACAAAACGTTTATCGGAAAAACTCAAACCGATAGGAAACAAATTCAACATTTCAAAAACATTCAAAAGAACAAACACATTTTGAGATCTATTTTACCTAAAACTAAAACCTAACAATGAACAAGAAAGAACAACGAATTGTATTTGTAAAATACCTTGTGAATGCGATCATTTTTATTTAGGTGAAACATCAAAATCAATAAATGTTAGAATAGGTGAACATTAATCTTATATTAAAATAGAGAATTTGAAAAACAAGAAATAGAGAAAATGAAGATAGAGTTCAATGGAAAGATCCGAGTATAGCTATACTTTATTTATGTTAAATGAGACCAATTCCTCGGCAGTGTCCAGTAGGATCTGGTTACCCATATTAAAAGAGGAAATCAATAAAAAGAAAATACCAATATTAGTAAGTCAATAATATTGTTTTTAAACACCATACATATAAAATCAGAGTTTGGTGTTTATTGAGGGTAAACTAAATATAAGACCAAATACTTACCATGTTGAGATAGTATCATGAGGGTTTTTGCTGGTTATTTCTCATGATTTACTATGGAATCACTAACGGGAGAATTTTACTATCATCATTGCATGTGGTTGTCTTTTTAAATACGGATCACATGCTACGATTTTTCTGACGGATATTCTCAAGTGAAAGTTGATTTCATGTAATCGAATGAACTATTTTACAAAGTCGTCTCAGAGACGCAACTTAACAACATTGGCAATATCATTTTAAAGTCGTCTACTTTAAAATGTATAAATATATGTCTGAATTTTCAATACAAATGAGTCAGATAAAATTAAATTATTAGAAGAATTTTTCAACAAGTAACAAAAAACAAAATTTGTTTAATTTATTAATGTTTGTATTTTGGGAACGATTTCCAAAGTGGAAATCAAAACGTCAAAAATAATCTTATTTTAAAATTATACTGTGGCTTATACCCAACGAAAATAGTGTAGCGAGATTAAATAAAACGAGCGGTTCGAATTTATATAAATATATTTATTTATAACTTTACAGTTCGTTACTATCTTATCAACTGACTTACTCCTAACATCGTTACGTATATATACCAAAGTTACTATGTTCTAGAACATTCCCACCTCTAATTCGCCTACGTGACGGATTGTTCTCTCTCGCACTCGATACATCGCGAAGTTTCTCGACGCCTTTTCGAGATGCAACCGTTACGTAGGTCATGCCGAAAGCATGTTCGTAACAATAGTAATTGCCCATTTGTAATATGATTCTACATTGATGTATTTCCTGATATTTCCTTTTATGTTTGTTATTAGTTCTTTTTATGTTCGGATATTGAATTAGCAAACCTTTTTTCCGTATTTGAGTGAGCTTTTAACAAGAGTAGATACATATTTGCAAATTCGATTTAATTGATCTTTGTATAACTTCGACGTCTTGATCCGAATCTCTAAAATGATGCGTATTTGCCATCTTTAGCTTTGATGTAGTTTGACTAAGTTATAGACAATATAAATGTACCATCTGTTATCTCTATAAGCAACTTACTTATGAGCAAACAATCTAGTGGAAGTAGTTTAATACTGTTTGAAGAAATTTAAATACTTTTAGCGAGAAAATCTGCTAACAGTGCCTCAGATATTTGAACAAGTCAGCGAGATCGACTTAATTTGGCTGTTAGAAGGCGGTCTTCGTGTAAAACACCATCTTTACGTTTCCCATTCATATTGTTTGAAGTTTGATACCGAGAGTTGAAACTTAGACGCGAAGCGTCGCTCTCGCCGGTACGGCATTTGCAAGTTGATGACATTTAAAATTCGAATATTCGCGAATTTAAATTATTTGCTATAGGATGAGTAAAGTATAGGAATTAACTGTTATGGCAACATTTTGGGTGTTTTACATAAGATCTGAATTTAAGAGTAGATATATGATGCATTGCTGATTTGCACTGTGTTGTTTTTGCTTGCATTTGCGTCAGTGAAATTTATATAACGTAACTCAAATAGTCAATGTGTTATCGGTTATTTGAGTATTGGTATTGGCATTTTTTTATTGTTACATTGCATGTTTACAATCTACTCTATACACCGTTTAGTGACGGTTCTCGAAGTATTATTGCGGTAGGTGGTTCTGGCCATACTCTGTTCAATATTCTTTCGGCAAGTGTTTGAAACCTTTTTCTCTTCGAGAGTTGTTTTAATTATATTTAATATTCTGTGGAATTTTTGGATGGTTAAGTGTTAAATTCGTCTAAATCCGAATTGCTGTTGGGGTATAATTTCGTTTATGATAACAATTTTCTCGATTTTATGTAATAGTAACCTTTCTAATACTTTCGACATTATTGTGAGTAGGCTTATAGGTCGATATGAATTTGCTTGTTGCGGGCTTATCAGGTTTCGGAATCATAGTAACTTAAGCAAATTTCCATTGTATTGGGAAATAGCGAAGACGTAGTACGCTGTTGTACATTATTGTTAATAATACCATTGCTTTTCTCGGTAGCTTCTGAAGTAATTCTCCTTTCAAATCATAGCCAAGAGTTTCTTAGGATTTAATATTTTTATTTGATGTCGAACCTCTCTCAGAGTAAATGTCAGAGGAAGAGATAGTTGACATGGAGTTGACGTGAATTTGTTATTGTCGGCCGTTTAAATTTTTTTGTAGCTTTTTATATAGTCTTCATGTGACAGGTTCGAAAAATAAAACTAGAAAGTATTTTTTTCTTCATATAGTCTTTGACTTATCCTGTTAAGGTACGTTTTATTTAGTGGAAATCTCGTTTATTGCCGTATGCCTCGAGCTTTTCTTTTTTCTGCTACAAGTTCTCTTGTGTGTGTTTTCTTGCACACTTCTTTGGTGCTGTGTTGTTACTTCATCCTATTGTTACATACTCTACTGCTTTCTCCACATCTTTATTTTCTTTTATCTTAATATCTAGTCTAATCTTTGTATTTACAGAATTTTGGAAAACATCCCAGTTTGTTTTTTTAGTTGTTAGTTTGGGTGGTCTCCATATTATGTATGTGCTTAAAGGTATTATTATTGTGTTGTGGTCTGATGTTAAATAGAAGTTTGACTCTATTGCACTATGGATGTCAGCTATCTCTTTGTTACAGAAAAATCTACCAAATCTGGGATTTTGCTGGGGTCCGAGGGCCAGTATGTGGGTTCTCCTGTTGAAAAGTATTTTAAGTTATTCTATTGAATGATATTCATTAATGCTCGACTTTAGGCGTGATTAATCAGGAACCTCATGCGGTGTGTTTGGCATTCCGGTCTCCTGCTACTATGCATTTGGATCCAAGAGTTTGTATGAAATATGATGCGTAGGTGCGCTGTAGACTAATGCTACATTGAGAGAAGTGTTTGTTTCGATTTTAATGATTGCTGCTTGGATTATTTTCTTAATATAAGGTTGGACTGTATAGTATGGTGGGTTGGAGAAACAATAATGTTTCATTTTTTAATCTCTATATCGCGAAAAACTTGCCTTTGGGGTATATAAGGAAAATGATAAGTAAAATAAAATTATATATTCAACCCCTAGCTAGCGCATGATACTTAAAATTTAGTTTTTTTTAATCAAGACATTTTTCAATTATTTTTACAATCTTTAGCCTCAATCTTTACAATTTAGTTCAATAATATTTAATATCGTGCTATAATTTAAACTGTTTAGTTAATAGCTTAAAAAATAGGAAAAAAATTAGAACAGACAATATCGTTTAATTTGCCGTATCGCAAAATACTCTAAAATTGGTAAAATTCACATATTTCCACCTTAAAAGAAAGTGTGGTCTAGTATGTTGTGTTGGGTGTTAATAGCACAATCCATTTTTTGTTCTTTTGCTTTACACTCCATTTAATTGGAATATAATTATTATAGTTTGTTAAAATTTATTAAAAAAACAACTTTTGATTAACAACAACAACAACAATTTTAATAACATGTTTAATTGAAACAAAAAAGAAACCAAATTGGAGTTAAACAATATCAAGAAAAAATGGTACCGTCATACCCATTACGTCAAGTTCATCTAAAGAAATTCCACTTCAGTCATATAAGAGGTAATACTATAAGCAATATTTTGAGCTGTTCCACTTGAAGGGGTCACGTGGCCAACATAAGTAGATCCAGGTTCTTGCATTAACGAATAATGTTCTTCTTTTATTGTCCTTCTAAAATGTTTTTTGTTGACTTTCTCAATTACAAGGGTGTTATTCTTCCTTCCATCGAAGTAAAGACCGTGGAGGGGTTTGCGTTCTTCTGTGCTCTGATTTTGAAGTTCTCTGCGTTTACATTTTCTTGCTCTTCTTATTTTACATTTATCCACAACATGGGAGTGGTCATCATCAGTTAGGATACCCATATCTTTCAGCACGCTTAAAGCTACAGCAGCTGCAGCTCTATCCGAAACACCAAAGCTATCACAGGCCAAAGCAGTGTTCGTCATTTTTGTGCGCATTTGCCAAGTTTTCTTCTTAAGCTTAGTTACAGCCTCTGGCTCCAATTCTTCAGAGTTCTGATCCATTTCATTGACAACTTCTTCAGACAAACTAGACTCCATGTTAACACTGTACGAGCATGAGGGCTGGGATGTCGACTGCAAATTTATTCTAATTTCTTCATTCAATTTTCTTTCATTCTTTTATTTATTTTCTTTGTTTCTTTAGCATCAACACCTCCGATTTTGCCTTGTCTGAACTATCTTTGAAAATACACGAATTTGTCTTAAATTCTGCAACCTTTTTCTGAAACGTTTCTTTTTCTTAATCACGTTTAAACGATTTCATCAACTTACGATAACTGTCATGATAAGAACATATTAGTTGGACGATTCTGTAGGTTGTCACAGTTGGTATGGAAGCTTTGTCATACAAAACTTTCACTTTAGGAGCCACAATATTTGCAACTTTATTAAAACTAATAGGGTTATTTGTCTCTAAGGCGATGTAATATTGTTCATTATAACAGCAGAGAAGAACGTCCTCGTACGTCGGAAGCTTATTCACAGGCAAGTCTTTCGGTGGACCGAATAGTGGACACTTAAACTCACTTCGAGTTAACTTCTTAGGAACAGACATAACTTGATGCAATATTTACTTAGTTAACTACGTCAACATATGGCGATACTCACTTCTGGAACATCAATACAACACAGCCACTGTACTGTATATCAGAGCATGAACTGGCAATGCATTATGGCGGTGTTGGAAGAAGGTGGGTAGTGGTGTAGTAGAGGAAATGTTCTTTTAAGGTGCAAAGTGGAAAAAAATGCAAAAAAAATTTTACAAATACTCTACAGTAAAATTTATTGTTTATTTTGTTATTAATATAAAAATACAATACAATACACTGCAACATAATTCAATATAATAATACAAAAAAATATAGAAAAATAATAATAATATTAATAAATATTAAATATATTTACAAAAGGAACATTTTTATTCTCGAGATAACTTCAGAAACTGGCCATTACTGCTTGATTCGTTAGCATCATTTATTTAATTAGAAGACTACAAAATAGTGTAATATCGAAACGAATTACAAGCTATGAGTGAACTTGAACAAAACCGTCTAAGCTTCTGCCAAAATATCCTTATATCACCATCCATCAATATACCCGTGAGCAATTCAGGAGGCCATTGATGAAGATAAGTTAAGTTCGAGCTTCAAATAAGGATCCAGCCCAAAGAATGACACCGCCACCGCCAAACTTTCTTCTCTGAGACATAAAAGCTCAGTATATCTTTTATTTCTCGGTCTAAAATCTCTCTCTTGACCATTTCCAGACTTCAAACAGAAGTTGATGTTGTTGAGCAAAAATTAATCGATTCCTACAGTGTATGGGTTGTAATTCGGGAAAAATAGCCGGCCTTCTTGCCATTGGTACTCTTTTATTAAGGCGTCTTCTAACCGTTCTCTCACTTACACTCACGTTTGGAACCTCCTGTGGACGGTCTCTTGCAGCAATTGCACTGGAATGGCGATTTCTTAAAAGTTCCATCACAATAAAACGATCATCTCTATGCGAGGTAACTCTTCTACGGCCAGAACCAGGTCGACGTGAGTATGTACCAGTCTTTATAAAACGATGGAAAACTCTCCGTTCTGTAGTTCTTGGAAACTTGAATGTAAATAACACCATATCTTGATTATTCACTTAGTCGAGTTTGAAAAGCTAAATTATTGTTTACTTAAATAAATAAATAAATTAACTATTAAATAATTTTTTTTAAATCCTTTATAAAAGGTATATAATTAAAACACCCAATGTTAGGTTACGTTACATTATTGGATCTTATATGTTATGATGTTAAAGTTACAAGGGTCTACGAGGACTTGTTGACTTAGGACTTGTTGGAGTCAGTTGCTATCAACAAGTCCTCGTAGACACTTTGTCTCAGGACCAGCAACCTCCTGCAGACTCTTACGTTGCCATGTTCTTAATTCTATTTGTAACTTTCAATCATATCATATAAGATCCAATAATGTAACGTAAATTCAAATTAATAATATTTAACGTTTTTACCCAAAAAAACATGTACAGTTAGACACACTGATGATGGAATATAGATTCCGAAATCGTTTTGTGATGTATCCCGATTGGGTGTTTTAATTATATACCTTTTATAAAGGATTTTTAAACAAATTTTTTGTGATACATGGTATACAGCCAGCTATAGGAACTTAGTGTCCTTGTGGAGTTTTTTAAATGTTATCAACTTGAAAGATAAACAGCGACTACAGAAAACAACAACCTAAACATCCAAACTGTCATAAACAAGCATCCATGATAGCAATGAATATTTAAATTAAGACGCAATATGAAAGAGTGCACAATGAATTTTTATTTTCGGAAATTTATAGGGTTGCCACTTTTTTTGCCGTTCAGTGTATTTTACATAAATTAATTATTATAAACATAACTGTATAATTATAAATAAAAATTATAGATTGGATCTGTAATAAATAACATATTACAATTTACATAGGGGAGACTGGCCAAATACGGCATACTATTTTTTGAATGTCATAGTTTGAACACAAGTCAATATAAAGAAAAATTAGAAACTGGGTGAGATGTAATATTTATTTGGTATTCACCCTATAGGTTACAAACAAAAGAAACCAATTATCCATTACAGAAAAAAATAAACATCGTTCAAATGCATTAATCGTTTATGTACCAATAAGTATGTCTAAAATAGCATATTAATACAAAAAACATCATCAAATGCAGCTTTTCTGCACTAGAGATCTGATATTGTACTGTTGTCACTAATATTACAAATTCTAATCTACAGTAGCCCAAATTTTAACAAAAATAGAAAACCTTCAATTACTTTGAGTTTTTAATAGTTCAGGGCAAAACAGCATACATTCAAATGCAAGCATCGCAAATGTATATTTGTGTTTTTGGTGTACTTCCTGCACAAAAAACATGCGCCCTACTTCTTACAGCATCATATTCATGGTTTCCCTGGCTTGGATTTTGAAAACGCTTCGCAACAAAATAAGCAAACGTCGTCATCTTTGTTATCAGGTTCACTTTCAAAATGCTTCTTCTGGGTCTATTTCAATTAGTCTCCTAACCTGTTTTTGTAGTTTGCCTTTGAATTGTCTCTGTTTCTTTTTGTTTAACTTCCACCATGAGGCCACTGCTAATGAGTACAGTTGAAGTAAGTTTTCTTTTGCGTTTAGTTGTTTGTTTAATGTAGATGGTAGAGGACTTATAGCATCGAGTGCAATAACGCACTAATCATTTTTCGTGCTGTTTGCTCATCGTACGATGTCTCCTTTACTATCTGCGATATAGTTGATTCTTCACGAATTTCATCAGCGTTAACTGACAATACTGCAAGATTAATCTTATCTGTCGCATTTGAGAAAGAAAACAGATGATCAGGGGAAATATTAGGATTTTTTTAATGGTGGAAAAAAGTAGTAAGTGGATTTTTAAAACCACTTACTTAAGATTGGCCTTATTACATGTTTCTGATTTTTTCTCGTCTCCTGTTGTTTTTTCATATCTCCTTCTTTTGCATAATTCAACACGCTCCAGTTCTTGTGGCTAATGGGCTATCTAGAACTAGCAAAAAAGGTGATTCTCTGGGGTAGCATGACTTAATTTCTGAAAATGCTTCAACCATATGAAAAAATATCTTACCTGTAATCCACCCCGATTCTTGAGAAAATTCCACTGAAGCTGTAGGTGCTCCTTCTGATAAATCTGGTTTTCAATTTTTCCACAGTTGAACTGTGACATGTATTCCATGTCCAGCCACCGTGATAGTACCAACTTGTTTTTTACCAGTAACAGCGGATATTGTATATTTATATTATATTATCCCAGTCTGGTTAAAAAAAGGTCGAAAAATGTTTCGCAGATATCTGAAGCTTTCTGAAAATTATTGTTTTTTTAAACAATAATTTATGGTCACAATTTGATTTTTTGTCTATAAGTTTTTTTCACTTATATTTTAAATAAACAATATTTGTATCATTTTTTTATATTAAGAATATCTTTATTTTCCCGTTTTTTTTTTAATTAAAATTGATAAATAATATACAGAGATATTTGCAAAAAATCAGTTTTTTTGCACTAATTTATAAATTTTAACACGTAAAAGAATTAATTTAATTTTAAAATAAAAAATTAATTTTTTTCTGATTTATAACTATAATGCACAATTATTTAAATTACCTATCATTTCATAATCATTTCTATTAATGATAATGTGAGAAATGTAAAATTTTGCAAAACACCTATTTATTTTAAATTGTTTTAAACAAATTACTCGGTCTAATTAACAAGTCACAAATTAACTAATTGAATTTTTATAACCTATGCAACGAAGTACCCCAAATAAAAAAAACAATAATTGTCGTTGATTAGAATCGAAGATATAGACTTTTATAAATTTGAATTTATGAATCCTTTTTTAAAAACAGTAAAATGGAGAAATAAAAAAGGCTAACTTGGGTTCTAAGGCCGTACGGTATTGCATTTTTTTAATTCGTGTAAAAATGACAACATTTTAAGTTATACTAACTGTTTATAAGCTTAAAATTACTGTACTTTTGTAAACCTATTTTACAATATTTATATAATGATGTTTTAGCAGTTGAAGCACACTGCGATTTGAAATGGGCGTATCATTTACTTTTCTACACTGCTTACGCCAGACCATCTTTAATCAGTGTGGCCGGCCGACGGGTAGTTTAATGACAACAAATGCATTATTCTCCATCATTCAAATTACAGTAGAACCCCGTTTAACCGAACTAATGGGGGCAGAGATGTTTCGGATAATCAACTTTTTCGGTTAAGCCATGGTTATGGAGTTTGAAATATTTTCTAGCCAAATTAAACAATTTACACACGTTATTTCAATGTAAAAAACCTGTATTAAATAAGTTACAATGTATATACATACATGTATGTACAATACTGCAGCTGCATTTTAAAACAAAAGTGGAAACAGTATTTAGTTTAATTTAAAATAATCAAACATCGATTTTTTGCGTTTTATTTGTACATCGTTTCCGAGCAGCCTTATCTTGCCATCTCTTCATAAGCAACACATCAGCGGGAGTGGCATCAGATGATTGCTCCACAAATCGAAGGGCCACCTACAGTAAAAAAATGTTAGAAAATTGGTAACACCTAAAATTAGAACATTTTTAAAAAGTTTTGGATGTGCTGAAAATAATCTTACCTTAAGTGCATTGAATGCGTCTTCAGCTGATACTCGGCTGAAGTCACCGTGGGTCGTCTCTGCATTAATGTCGTCTGCATCAGGCGCTGCCTGCTGCTCCGTGACCATATCCACAATTTCTTGGTCGGTAAGCTCAAGTTCAGAATCGTCTGCCTCTAACCGTTCAAAATTTGGTCTTCTTCAATTTTTTCACAACCTGGCACTTTATTCAGTAGCTCTGAGAGATTATCGAAATCCTCGTCCTTCCCATTGATCATTTGAAGTTGAAAGGCCATCGAAGAGTTTGTTCCAGGCTTTTTTTAGTGTGCTGGATTAAACCTTGTCCCACGCCTGAGCACACCAGTACACCACATCTTTCATATTCACGGTTTTCAAGCACTCTGTAAGATCCTTATTTCCGTGTTCACTTTCATGTAAGATGTGTCTCAGGAGGCATCCTCTGTAGTGGCGTTAAAAGTCTCGATGACGCCCTGGTCCATTGGTTGGATGAGACTGGTGACGTTTGGTGGTAGAAATTGCACTTTAATGTCACCATCTTGTAAATTCCCAGGGTGACATGGGGCATTGTCTACAAGCAATATAGCTTTGAGTGGAAGCTCTTTCTCTGACAAAAATTTTTTTACTTTTGGAACAAACTGTTTGTAGAAACCAATCTCCAAACAAATCTGATGTCATCCACGCACTTTTCTGTGCTCGATAAAAAACTGGCATCGCGATAGGAGCAATGTTTTTCAGAGCTCTAGGTCTCTCAGCTTTTCCTATACACATTAGAGGAAGTCTGAATGATCCGGCCGCATTTGCTGTCGTAAGAATTGATATTCTCTGTTTTTGCATTTTGTGCCCTGGTGCGGAAGTTTCTTTAACACAAGCTAACGAAGACTTCGGTAACATTTTAAAATTCAAACCGGTTTCATCGGCATTAATATTTGGTCGTATGTATAGCCTTCAATGATTTCCTCAAATTCTGACTTGAACACGTCTACTGCATCATGATCAGCTGACATTTTCTCACCACATAAGATCAATTGTCGAATTCCGTACCGGTTCTTAAACCTATCTAGCCATCCACTGCTTGCAACAAAGTTTTTCCCATCGTCTCCTAAAAGTTGAGCTAAACATCTTGGCTTTTTCTTGAAGCACTGGTCCTGATAAAGGCACACCTTTTTCTCTTTGTGTGTGAACCACAAAACAAAGCTTCATTGACTTTTTCAAAGTCTGAAGTTTTCATGGTTTTGCGGTTGGGGATTTTAGTTGAATGTTCAGTAAGTTTCTCTTTATTCTTCATCCAGTCACTTACAGTAGAAACACCGACATTGTATTCCGCTGCTATACATCGTAATAAAGCACCGTTTTCAACGCGCCTAACGGCTTCCAGTTTATCGGCTATGTTAATAACGACACGTTTTCTTTTACCGGACATTGTTTTGAAAACTGCCCTAAAACCACCTTATGAGAATCTGTAAAGTTTAACAAATTCAAGGTTCACACTCAACACTAAAAACAACCTAACTGTGTTAAAATAAAACACTGTAAGATTAAATTACTAAAAGCTTAAGAACTGAGGAGAATTTATACTTCCACAAACTCACTCGTTGAATACAATAGCACAACTGAAATGACAATGACGACGTTGCGATGAGTCAAACCGGGTAGGAGGGAGGAGGAGTAACTGCGGAAACACTTGCGAGCCACGCGCGGTTGAGGATCTCTCGAAGTGTGGCCACCCACAGCGCATAGTTTCGGTTTAACAGGGGCGGCGTTAATTAATTTAGCTGCTTTTTTTTTAATTTCGCATCGTTTCGCTTTTTTTAAATTTCGCAATCGTTTCGGTTAACCCGAGTTTCGGTTGACCGAAGTTCGGTTAAACGGGGTTCTACTGTAGTTTTAACACGAACTAACTGACCGTACGTTCATGAGATTTGACGTCACGAAGGCGATAACGATAAAACTAAGCGCCAATGATGAGTAACACGTTTCACTATTAGATTTTAGTTTTTTTTTTAGCAATTTTTTTCAAAGTTGGAACACGCTTTTCTCGATTAATACTGGACACAGAAAGATGAAAAAAAAATTAACGATTACAGAAAAAAACTCTTTCAAGTGATAGGCGTAAAAAGTTTGGTTATAACAGAACGTTAAACAGTATAGTCAAATTTTTCAACAGAAGTTTCAAAAAAATAAAAAAAGTAAAACCATCATTTTAAAGGCAACATAATTTCGAATAACGTGTCGAAATTTCGAGACATTTTGTCGGTAAATAACACAGAAAACACTGTCCCTAAGTTTTGGTGCACCGATAAAACAGCCTTAACATAAATTCTTCAATTTTGCAACAACTTATAAGTGAAACTTCTTTAAAAATTTTATACCTAAATAGCATAAACTACTGGTAATAGAATCACCTACATTTGAAATTAGGCTTTTTGTATATTTTTGTAAAAGTTTTATTATTCTAAATTAGAATTAAAAAACAATAATTTTCAAAAAATCTACTTTTAAATTATTTTTGCAATAATTAAGCAATAAATCAAAAATAGTAACTTTAAAAATTTTCATTTTTTTCACAAAGGATTTTCTATGATTTTTTAGAAAAATTGTGTCACTTTTCGAAGTACTATCGAAGTTCTTCAGACGAAGTGTCGAAGTGAAGTTAATCGAGGTGAGGTGGTTACTACATACTCGTGAAGTCGAATAATGTAGTGTGACACTTCGTATTCGAACTTCGGACCCTTTGACTTAACGCGAAAACCCGACACGGAACGGAAGTAGAACGAGGCGAAGCGAAGTCGCATGAAGTACCTGTCTACACTCTCGTACTCGCTGAACTTCGATTAACTTTGCGAGTAGTATAGTGTCCGCTTTATATATTGTTAGAAAAACATGACTTGTTATTTACTGATTTATCTGGTCTAAAGAGCTGTAAAAACTAATTACCAATTAATTTATTGACACTTGTAATCTTCCAAATTATGGATTTAATTACGGAGCATACTTTGTAACTTGTAACACATCTATCTGATCGCTACCGCTTGCAGGACCGAATTTTCTATAGAACAAATATGTCGCTATAATTCATAAGTACCGCTGAAACCGACCAGTATTTTTCTGTTGCTTCTTTTTAGAAAGTTTTTTAACAGGGGTTAAAAAATTAAAGTCGAAATAATATTCACATAAGTGGTTTTAGATAAATTTTGATGTTTCCTTTATTTGATGTTTTGGATACATTTTATATTGAAGAACATATATGTTCTTTTAGTCAAAATGTTAAGTTGACAAATACATGAAATGAAAATTAAAACTTTGTTTTCTACTTATATACGTATAACGTGAATGTCGATTAAGTAACAACCGATTTTTGAGGCTGTCAAGTTCAGAAATGAAAACGGCCCGAAAGGTAAACGAATTAATGAACGAGTTCGTCTGGGCTAGATAGTAGTAAAATGAAGCGTGTCGGTAACTGTTTATAAACGCCGCTTTCCTCTATACGGAATTACCTAATTTATCAATCTCTGTTACGATTCATCAACACGTCAAGAAAGGAAATGAACGAATTGTACTTTGTCTTCATGGGGAACTTTATATTTGAAGTCTTCCCATTTATCTAGAACATATTAACATCGAAATATTGTTTTAGCTAATACTCCAGTCACTCGAGTTATTCGCCTCCAAATTTAGTCGATTAACCGATCGCATTCATAAGGTATTTTATGAATATAATTCTTTGTCCTTTCTTGTTCATTGTTAGGTTTGGTTTTAGATATTTGCGATCAGTTTTATTTAGGTGAAACATCACGGCCATTAAATGTTAGAATAATTGAACATCAATATTATTATAAAAATAGAGAATTTGATAGATCTCAAATATGTAAACAAGCATAGGATAATGAACATAGGGTTCAATGGAATAATTCAAATGTAGTCCTAAAAGAAACGGATGGTAAAAAGAGAAAAATCAAAGAAGCGGCTCTAATTATGCTAAATCAGACCAGTTGTGTCGCAAATTCCTCGGGAGAATCTAGTAGGATCTGGTTACCCCTATTAAAAGAGGCAGTTATTAAAAGGCAAATACCATATTACCAGTATTAGTAAGTCAGTAAGATACAGAGGATATATCATTTATCTTTCTTAAATAACAAACATATAAAATAGAATTTGATGTTTATTGAGGGTAAAGTAAATGCACGACCTAATACTTACCATGTCGGGATAGTATTATGAGGTGTTTTTCTTGGTTTTCCCTCATAATTTACTATGGAATCATTAACAGGAGATTTTTACTGTCATCATGGCATGTGTTTCTCTTTTTAAAGACGAATTACATGCTATGATTTTTTCTAAACTATATTCTGAAGTTAAAGTTGATTTCATGTAATGCAGGCCATTCACGTTCCGACTTGTGGTACGACTAGTGGTCCAACTTCTGCAGTTGGATCTGAAATCGGACCGTGAGTGGGCTAGTTGGATTAGTTGGACAACTAGTGGTACGACTAGTGGGACGACTTGAAGATCCGACTTCCGACTGGCGACGAAGTCGGAGCGGGAATGGTGAAGTTGGAAGTCGGATCACAGGTTGGATCGAAAATTTCCTCAGTCAGTTGACTTTCGGCACCTGTTACGTATGAGATTTCTATGAAATACTTTACGCAAAGATCTCTAGTTCGCGAATATTTAATAGAAAATAAACTTTCAATTGCACGAAAATTACCTTTTTGTTAGGGCAAATCATTTTCCTTTCTGTAGATCTATTTCGGACATTCCTATACAGGTAAATTTCCGATACTCCGGATTGGCTACGGAAGAATTATCAACAAACAATGAAAATTAAATCATAGTTGTAGCAAAAGATCCCTAGTTCGCAAAAAAATAATAGAAAATAACTTTCAATTGCACGAACAATTATTCCTATTAAAAATATACGACACACACACACACACAACAAAATAAATCCAGCTCCAGTTTAAAACAAATAAAATATAAATTTTATACCTATACAAATCTTTAAAAACTATAATTTTTTCCTACATCTTAAACAGTCATAAAAATCAAGAGTTGAAAAAATTAATTAGTTCAGCCCTAGACAAATAACTAGAGAAACGAAACCTAATTTTTAAACATACATATCATATTATTATATTTTGCGTAGTGTTTATTCGATACATGTTTTGGTTAAGCGATGTACACCATCGTGAAAACAAGCTAGAACTGAAGTTGGACCGCTAGTTGGATAGAAAGTCGGAGCGTGAGTGGAGACGAACATCCAACTAGTAGTCCTACTAAGTGGGACCACAAGTCGGAACGTGAATGGCCTGTCTAATCGAATGAACATATCTTACAAGTAAAGTCGTCACAGGAACGCAACTCAACAATATTGGCAATATCATTTTAAAGTCGTCTACTTTAAAATATATAATGTATGTCTGAATTGTCTATATAAATGAGTCAATTAAAACTAAATTATTAAAAGAATTTTTTCACTAAGTAACAAAAAAACGTTTAATTTACTGTTTGTATTTTGATAATGATTTCCGAAGTGGAAATTGAAATGTCAATAAACTTACTTTAACCTTTAATTGTGGCTTACTCCCATTTAAATAGTAATTATTTTATGCTCTAGAGACGAAAAATGAACAAAATTCATATATGCAGGCTTTAATTGAATGTTTAGAAATTGCAAGGAAACGGACTTGAGAGTAGAGTAAGTAAGTAAGAGTAGATCAAAATAATTCAAAACCTAAAAGCAAACCATATACATACTCTATGTCTTGTAGTTCATGCAAGTATAGTGTCTGTAAAACTACATTTGTTGGTATTCATGGGATCACTGTAGACCGTTTCGTCGCTTGTCTAATTTATTGTCTTTGGGAAAATCCCCTAATGATAGAAAAGATAAAAATACTCCAGGGAATACCAAACCTGGAGGGATGATAATTCAAGAGAAGGAACATATCCGTTCATTTCCAGTAAAATACTCATATTATGGTAGCCCTGAATTTCACTAAGATAGTGAAAAATTGGACATTAAGAAAATGCATGAGCTATTTCTTATAAATAATCCCGAATCATCTGTGAAGTACAGCTTTTACCGCAAGATATTCAAGGAGCATTTCAGCTTATCTTTTGGTAGACCACAAGTAGACATCTGCTGCACCTGTGAGGAACTTTCCAACAAAATTAAATCCAAAACCCTAAACGACGCTCCTTAACGTGTAGCTTTTGCGTAGAAAATTACACTAAAAAAGAGCCAAACATTTTATAGCAAGATGAAGTCGATTCAAGAGTTATGCCTAACAGATGCCACGGTAGAGGCAATTTGCTTGGATTACATGCAAAGTCTTGCCCTGCCTGTAATTCCGGTTCAAGACACATTTTACCTTCATCAACTAACTGTAAGTGTTTCTCATATCCACGACCTAAACACTGGGAAAACCATGTTTTATGTATATCACGAAGGTACGGGCAAAAAGAAGGCCAAACCCTCTTACCCTCTTACAGACCTCGGACGATTTCAAAGTGTGAACCAGTATTTCCCCATAAGGGGACATTTCTACATGCCATGTGACAGGGTTTTGTTATGGCGAAGAAAAAACTTAATAAAAATGACCGTCTTTTTCTAGTAAAAGATTATGTTTCCTTGAATGTCAGTTCAAGCACAAAAACAAATTTTCCGTATACGTAATGAATGAAGAGAATACATTGATCAAATATTACAAAAATGACGGCCCGTTTATTACAAAAAACTAATTTGTCTACAGCATCTTACGGAAGAGGTGTTAGAAAGGAAGATAAAGTTTCTTTTTTGATTTCAAATTTTATGCACTTTAGCTACAGCAAGGATGACGCAAACCTCTCAAAAAGTTTGAGAGGTTTATCGTAGGAAAAGATGAAAACATTGAAAATTTTTAACGGCAAATATTTGAATGGCCAACTGTTGATGGCGACAAAGACGATGTTAATGAAGATTGAGCGGATTATTTTTAATGTATTCCATCTTATTTTGACCAAATAAACTATTTTTGAAAAAAAAATAGTTTATTAGGTCAATTCTAGATCTAGGATTATTCTAGAAACCCTACATGTCCACCGCCATTTTCAATTGTTTTCTGCCACATGATCAGAAGATTTTTTTTTGTTTTGGCTAAAAACTTTGCAGGGATTAGCCATACGCATTAGCTATATCGGAGTACTTACTTTTATACATTTTTACCTTGTTTTTAAATAAAACAGATTTTTCAACTTTTCTTAAAATGTTCATTTTTGGACGTGTGGGGTTTCTCAAATAAGCGATATTTTACGAGACGAGCAGGAGAAAATAACACAATTATAACAAATATTTACATTGATATTGTTAGGAATATTAACAGAAGTGGTAGTATTGAAATTGGTGTTAGACGTGTCAGTACTTTTACTATTTTTTGAGATATTAACTGGTTTGTGGCCATTTTGAATCTGTGAAGCTATGTGAATTTTATTTCTTAGAGAATTTTCTACGTATCACTCTTCTACATTAGTTGATTTCTATCCTCCGTGTCTTTTTAAGTTGGTTATAGTACCACCATTATCAGCCAGTAAAGTGGTTGAGCTCCTTCGTAGACAGTGCCCGGTGTATTCTTTGGGATACGGTAATTTAAAAAATTTAGCAATAATGCAGGTGATTTTTCCAAAAGTGCGAATACCAATAGTTTGTATAGTACACCTTCCATTTTTGTAATATACAAATTATCTACGATGCGGTGTGTTTGCAACTTCTTCTTCTTCTTCTTCAGCCTTCCTCCAATTGCTTCCATGCTTCCCTATCTTCTGCAATTCTCATCCACTGCTTTCCAGCTACAGCAGTTATATCGTCTATCCATCTCTTTTTAGGTCTTTCCACGCTTCTTTTTGTTTCTCGAGGTCTCCAGAATGTCACTTTATGAGACCATCTGCTGGTGTCTTGTCTTGCTACATGTGCTACCCATTGCCATCTCAATATCGCTATTTTTCCCATGATATCGGTTACTTTAGTTCTTCGACGTATTTCGGTGTTAGGAATTTTGTCTCTGAGGCTTATATTTAACATAGCCCTCCCCATGGCCCGTTGAGTTACTCTTAATTATTCTGCCATTTTTCTTGTTATTGCCATAGTTTCCAATCCATAAGTTGCAACTGGTAGTATACAAGTGTCATAAGTTTTTCTTTTAAGTGAATTGGGATTTTTCTGTCTTTTAAAATGAAGCTCAACATACCAAAAGCAGCCCATGATAATTGTGTCCTTCTTTTAATTTCTAGGGTTTGATTTTCCTTTTCGTTTTTAATTGCATGTCCAAGATATATATATATATATAAATATATATATATATATATATATATAATATATATATTGTTCTACCTTTCTATATTGATGTTATCTATCGTGATGTTTTCTAGGCTGTTGCTTAATTTCTTTGTTTTGTCGAGATTCATTTTTAATCCTATTTGATTCGATTTGTGATTTAAAACTTGTAGCATTGATTTTAGTTCATGGATATCTGTGCTTATTAGTACTATGTCTGCAAAACGCAAATGGTTAAGATATACTCCATCTATTTTTAATCCATTTTTGGCCCAATGTAATTGTTTGAAAACATTTTCTAATGCCAAAGTAAATAACTTGGGTGAGATGGTGTCGCCCTGTCTTACACCTTTGCCAAGGTCTATTTTCATAGTTTCCAGATCATCATCTATTTTTACGTGAAAAGCAGCATCATCGTATATATTCTTAAGGAGGGCAGCATATCTTGAATCTACTCTGGCGTCGTCCAATGCTGTTAAGAAAGCCCATTTCTCGATACTGTCGAATGCTTTGTGATAATCGACAAATGCCAGATGTAGTGGTATGTTGTACTCTATTGTTTTTTCAATAATGGTCCGAATTGTTTGCAAGTAATCGATAGTGCTAAAACCCTTACGAAAGCCTGCTTGCTCCACTGGTTGGTATGCATCTAGTTTAGCTGTCAATCTATTTGTTATTATTCGGGTTAGTAGTTTGTAAAGGTGTGACAATAAGCTTATTGGTCGGTAGTTTTCTATATTTGCGGCGTCCCCTTTTTTATGGAGTAGAATGACTTCCGCATTTTTCCATGTCTTCGGTATTTGTCCTTCCAATAGGCATTTATTAAGTAATGCTCTTATTGCCTCTTCTAATGCAGTGCCTCCCATTTTTAGCATCTCTGAAGTAATTTTATCTTCTCCTGGTGTTTTCCCATTTTTCATTTGTTTTAGGGCGGCTCTAATTTCTGATGTTATTTCAGGAAAGTCCTCTGAGCCCACATTTAAGATATATTTTGTTGGTATACCGGGGTTTGGAATAGTAGAAGTATACAGCTTCTCATAAAATTTTCGGATTTCTCTAACGATCTCTTCCTTATGCGAGCACAATGTTCCACGGTCATCTTTTATCTTTATGATTTTATTCCTACCAGTGGATTTACATGTTTTTAGTACTTTCATGTTCTTATTGTTTTCGATGGTTTCAAGAATCTGGTTTGTTCTATAAACTGGAGGTCTTTTCGAATATTTTTCTTAACGCTTTTGTTAAGCGCTTTATAGTCCGGGTTATCTCTGTTCGTTCTTCTTCTTTTCTCTATCTGTTCTAAAGTTTCGGGTTTTAGTTTAGCTTCCTTTTGTTTTCTTATTCTGCAACAAAGTTTCTTAGTGACTGTTTCTATGTCTTTAGTTATTTTCTCAGCTAGTTCATCTATATTCTTGTGCTCAAAGGTATTTGCTACTAGTTTTCGGGCTAATTCCTCTTAGTATTTCTCTTTATTACTGGCTATGATGTCTGCCGTCGGTAAAGGGTTTGTTGTTAATAGTTTTCGTCTTTCTCTCTTTACGTTAATACGTATATCAGCACGAACTAGTCTATGGTCACTGCCGGTGTTAAATTTGTTCAATACCTCGATGTTTTTACATATTGATCTATCACTGCAAAGGATAAAATCTATTTCATTCTTAACCTGACCGTCAGGGCTACGCCATGTCCACTTTCTTTGTATTTGTTTTTTATAGAACGTGTTCAGGCAAAACATTTTTTTGGTGCTTACGTAATTTGCTAATGTCTCTCCTCTGGTGTTTCTGTTGCCTGGACCGAAATTTCGTATGTAATCTGAGTCACCTGGTATTCGCCGCCCTACTTTTGCATTAAAATCTCCGGTGATGATAACATAGTGTGTTTTTTTTAGGTCTTTAGCTCGCGTTATATCTTCGTAGAGTTGTGCAATTGACTCGTCATCTGCAGTGGAAGTTGGAGCATAGCAGTGTATTATCTGTAAGCTATATCGTTTATTCAGTTGTAATACAAGATATATCACTATTTCCGACACTGCTGAGTATTTCACAATCTGGTGTTCTATTCTTCTGTTACCATGAAAGCCACTCCTCCTTGGCCGTGGTTGTTTTCTGAATTATATTGGTATAGAGTGTGCCCAGATGTTAGGGTGGTCTTTTTCTCTCCTTGAAGTCTCGTTTCACATAAGCTTACAATATCCCATTTAATAGCCCTTAGTTCCTGCTCTAATTCCTCTAGATGGTCGTTCGTCCTCATGGTTCTAATGTTGTATGTAGCAATTTTAAAATTTTGAGAATTAATTTGTTTATTTTTGTCATGTATTTTCGATCTTCTGCCTCCCCCAGAATCCGTGAGGCAGTCCATAGTGGAGTGGGATTCTGAGATATAAACTCTACCCACCTGGGATACTATATTTTTGAATCTCGATTTATGCATGAATATATTGAAGGGAAAATGGCAGTTAAAACGCCACGCTTGCCGAGCGGGTTGGCGAGTTTAGATTTCAGCCGCCCCTAACCTGGAGTCAGACGCTGTTTGCAGCCGTCCATTCTGGATCAGACGCTGCTTGATTTCATACCAGCCCTAAAATCACGGGATTGCCACGTCCGCCATCCACGCCGTACCGAAGATTTGCTTCTCCGCCGTGATCTGCCGTTGTGGTCTTCATCCGTAACCCTCGACAAGGGACCCTAAAGTTCCTAGTTTCCTGGGTCAGGAAACCCCTGGAATCTGCGGAGGGCAGGGAACGATTTCTTTTCCCTGATAGGACTGTCCGAAGAGTTCCTACCCGCTACCCGTTTGTAACACGTAATGACACATATTTTCTGTTTAAAAAAACGTTATTTTCTCCAATAACCACAAAGGTTTTTTCCATGTTCGTTTAGAATTAGGAATTTTAATCACTAACATGGTTATCTTATTTTGTATATCATTTTAACTCATTTTGCAAAGTTCCTCAAAACTACCAAACCAATTATTAATGTAACCGAAAATTTACAAAAAAAAATAATAATAAAAACAGAGAAATTAGAGTTAATTATATAAACTTTGTCATTAAGTAGATCTTATCTTCAGCTTCTGATAAAAATTTACCTATTTCTTCTTTATACAATACTTCCGATTTTTTTGGTTTGTAGCCGATGGAATTTCTTTTAAGGAAAGCAATGGCTTTTGGATAGCGGCTTATATCTATATTATTTTTAATGTTAAGGGTGGCCACTCATACATAGCGGCCTTAGCAGTTTCCCTAATCGCATCTGGAATTATTTCGGCTTCACTTTGTAACATTTTTTTTTTTGATTATTAATATACTAAATAATTTTTAATCTCTGTACTCCTGTTGCTGAAATACCCATGGCAGTATTTTCAAATATATACACGGGTGGTTTTGTTCATCATTAGAAAATTTTATCACTAAGTTGTCAGAGTACGGAAGAATCTACTTATTAAAAGACGCCGTTTTGGTTAATCTTTGGGTAATACTATTCGGTTCCATGCGGTTTCTGTTTGAACTTTGGTAAACAAAGTCGTAAAAAGTATTTTATAGTATTTTTCTGTAAGAACCTAATCCAAAATACTATTACCGTTATTTATCTCGAACCTTTCGATGTCGTTAGAACCTTTTTATCTTCCTAGAAATGGATACAGCCTGGCCTGTCATTTTAATATGGTAGGGGTTTATCCCACCAGTCTTTGCGTAAGGACGCTTGCTTATCTTACCGTCTCTGTGAATTTTTTCTTTAAGTGTGTATACACTTCAATATTTAAGTTTCTTAATCTTATACCATAATAGATTAAATATGGTTATAAAGTACCTTTATTTTTTATTTAACTTCAGTGCTTATTACTAGTATAGTATAATAAAGTCAATGAAGTGGTATAGCAGTCATCAAGATTAATCGTAAGTTATCGTAATTATATATTAAACTTCAATTATCTGGGCGAATCTGCGTAGACCATTTCTTTACCTGTACTTAAGGTTAACTACTGATTTAGCATTCAATTAAAAGAACATTTAATTTTTTCATACGAATTTTCAATCAGCTATTAAGAACTCACTCACTAATAATTATTAAACTCGGTTTCATCGTTCTTGGCGTGTGCCTGAAATAAGCTACTACGGAATTTTTAATATTCTTCTGTCTCTGATACATAGATGCGTAATTCAATTGTGCGAGTCACGTTCGTCATGGTAAAGTGCGATGAGAAGGGAATGAAGAGACCACTCACGTCTCCCAGTATTGTAGCAATAACACCGATGCGTTTGGCCGATACGGTGTCGGTGATAAGTTCGGCCTTTTTACAAATACAGATAGCTGCCACTGGAGGAGGTAAACGAATCGAGCTTAGACAAGGAAATACAGATGAAACAACTTATTGCAAGTGTTTTTACACGCACACGCCAAGAAAGATGAAAACGTCTATACGAACATTTAATTCTCAGTAGGAACAGATCATTAAACAACAGTGCGAGACACATGATTAACTTAAAACCAAGTGCGGGTTGGTTTATTTTTTATACTTTAGAATTCTAGTAATCTTTTGGTATTCTTTTGAATTTAAATTTAATTAATTTTGTTATTTGCTATAATTGTTAAACATTTTTAAACTTACTGTACCCGTTATCTCGAGATAAGCTCATAAACAGCGAAGAGAGATTTATTGAATCAGTTTTAGTTGAATATTTTTAAATACCAGACTCTCTTCGCTCATAATTTAAATTGTGGATGATTTAATTATATTGTATTTGTAAAGGTATTTCTTGAACATAATACTGTTTATTTCTATATGTATACCACCATTTAATAATTGATGCTGTATTTTTTTTACTTGTGTTTACATTCAGATTTATCCGAGTTTAGTTGTGTGGTGATTATATTGTTTCGTTTTATCAATGAATTTTATTTCTAGACTCCTAATAAGTTTTTTGATAAAATAATATCTGTGGACATTTGTTTATTATATTAAATTATTATTATACCTTCTACCAGAAGTTTCGGTACAGAAGGTAAGTAGGGGGACGGAGTCCACTTAATACATTTATTTTTTGTTTATGTAGTGTGTTGACCAAATTTATTTCATAATTAACCGTTGATATCTTTCCTTGAAGTTTAGAAGTCTTTTAGTCTGGTTTAGAAGGTCCAAATGAGAGAGGCCAGACACTATTAAATTTTCTTCATAACCGTCAGTTATATTTGATGAATAGCTTTTTCCAAAAGAAGCCACATAGACGATGGACATGGGTAAGCCCAAATGGAAACGTAAAAAATGAAATAGATTTCTTCATAACAACACATAAAAGATATGTCAAAGATGTCACAGTATTAAATCAGTTTGGCATTGGTAGCGATCATCGAGCAGTGAGAGCTACAATACAGTTAAACTTAAAAAATGAAAGAACAAGAATAATAAAGAGAAGAGAATTGAAAAAATGGAGTACATCAGAAAACACAAAAGAATATGTGAAAGCTATAAATCGGGCTTAAACCACTCTCGTTCGACAGATGTTGAAACCGTAAATAATGCAATCACAAAAGCGTTAATGACTGCACAAAAACAGTACTGTGCTAGACCAGTCGAAAAAGAAGAAAACTGAGCGAAAACACCAGAAAGCTCATTAAAGAAAGAAAAATCAAGAGATCAGAGCAAAAGGCGACTCAGCTGAACTTAGAAATCTGAACAGAGATATCTCAAAAGCAATTCGTAAAGATCAGAGGAAGTATAATACTGAGAAAATACAAAATGTGATTGAGCAAAATGGAAATATTAAAATACTCAGAAGAAAGCTTTGTGATGGTAAAAAGGAAATTGTTAAACTAAAAGACAAGGAAGGTAATATAACAACAAATAGAGAGAGAATAGTAGAGATAGCAAAAAGCTTCTATGAAGAATTATACAAAAGCCAGTCAACAGAAGAAGACAAAACACAAATTAGAGAACGCAGAGTAATGAACCAAGGATCCGAACTTCTGCCTACCATAACGATAGAAGAAGTGAAACGAACTCTAAAGGAAATGAAAAACAACAAGGCTCCGGGAGATGACCAAATAGAAGCTGTTAAAGTAGGAGGCAAGAAACTGCTGGAAGTAGTAACTGAACTATTCAACCTATGTCTAAACCAAGGTATTGTCCCTACAAAATGGAACAATGCAATTACTATCCTAACACATAAAAAAGGAGATATATCAGACCTACATAATTATAGACCGATAAGTCTGTTGTCACATCTCTACAAATGGTTTACCAAGATCATCACAAAACGTTTAGAACGAAAATTAGATTTCTATCAGTCTAAGAGCAAGCTGGGTTTAGGAAAGGTTATTTATTTCGGAAAATTTAGTTACAAGTGAGGTTATGAGGGTAGATGGGAAAGAAGTACATCAGGTCTTTAGCTATATCTATTTAGGTCATGAAATTAGAATAGGAAAAGACAGTCAAACTTGTGAGATCCAGCGTCGCATAGGCTTGGGATGGGCAGCATTTGGCAAGATGCGAGATATTCTAAAAGGAACGCTACCGATTTGCTTGAAGAAAAAGGTTTACAACCAATGCATACTGCCAGTAATAACATATGGTTTCGAAACAATATCTTTAACCAAACATTCTGCAAATAAATTGAGAGTAACCCAAAGAAAAATGGAAAGAGCAATGTTGGGAATAACTAGAAGAGATATGGTACCAAATAGGATAGTGAGAGAGAGGACTAAAGTGACAGATCTCATAGAAAAAATTGCACAAGCCAAATGGAGATGGGCTGGACATATAGCACGTTTAAATGATAATAGGCGGACCAAAAGACTCATAAAATGGAGACCTAGAGAAGGCAAAAGACACCGAGGTAGACCACCAAAAAGATGGATGGACGGCTTGAGAAAAACAGTCGGAAATTGGATACAGAAGGCGCAAAATAGAGAACAGTGGAAGAACATGGAGGAGACCTATATCCAACAGTGGATGCAAGAGGTTGAGGAATGATGATGACGATGATGATCTTTCCTTGAATTTGGTCTCAGAACCTAAATATCTTTCCTTACCTCTTTTCGTTTCTAAGGTTTCTTAACTTTCCCCTTGAACCCCAAAAACTTAAGTGGCGCCTTTTTTCTATCTTATCTTATCTTTGGTAATTTTACCCATCTATCTTTTTGTTTATTTCTATATCTTTTCTAGTATACATTTGCTAAGCAAGGTAAGGTAAGCAAAGAAAATCAGACTACCGAAATAAGTAGACGTGTAAAAATGGGATGGGCAGCATTCGGAAGACTCTCATACGTACTTAAAAATAAAAATATACCTCAAAGACTGCAAACCAAAGTGTTTAATTCCTGTATCCTACCTGTCTGTAAAATCAGACTACCGAAATAAGCAGACGTGTAAAAATGGGATGGGCAGCATTCGGAAGACTCTCATACGTACTTAAAATAAAAATATACCTCAAAGACTGCGAACCAAATAGTTTAATTTCTGTATCCTACCTGTGCTTACATATGGTGCCGAAACCAGAACATTCACTAAAATAAACATGGAGAAGATCAGAAAAACTCGAGAGAGCTATGGAACGACAGATGCTGGGTATCTCACTCAAAGACCATAAAACCAATGAAGACATTCGTAATAGAACAAAAGTAAAAGATGCTGTGGAACAGGCAGCTAAACTAAAATGGAAATGGGCTGGACATAACGAACGTCTTACGGATGGCCGATGGAATCAACTGCAGGTCCAATGTGGAAACGTCTTACAAACAACAGAGATGAATGACCAGAATTAGGAGAGGCTATATTCGGCATTCCGAATAGAGAAAAGGCCTTAAAAAAATACATTTGACAAGGTTTCTATGTACGGTTTGTCAATACCTTGGTTGGTCAAAACTTTTATTACTGCCTTGGAATATATAGAATCGAAAGCTTTCTCGAAATCTATGAAAGTTAATGCTAGCGGTATTTCATATCCTTTAGCTCCACTCATTAGTTCTCGACGTGTATGAATATGATCTATGGATATTGAATCTACTTCTGAAGCCAGCCTGTTCTCTCGCCTATGCGGCATCTAATGCGTTTGTTAATCTGTTGTTGATGATCTTGTGATATCTTGTGTTTTGTGTAAAACTTAGAGGTTACTGGTTAAATGAATTTAGAATAATAATGGAAGAAAACATGCAATATTTTGAGTGTAAATAAAATTAGCGAAAATAGCAAATATTATTGTGAATAAATTACGATAATTAACTGGCTTTACTCATGCTGTTATCTGTAGAAAGAACATAGACTTACCTTTTGAAATATCGGTGTATTCGTAGCCAATGGCATATATTTGGTACCTCGTCGTGACGTCCAGGAACGCCGAGGCTCGATAGGATGAGACCGGTACACTCGATGTTTTCAGAACGCTGTCTCGAAGTGCTTTGAGATGGTCAGAAAAACTCTTTGGCCGTTCTTGGGTGGTCAACGATTCGTGGGGCAAGTGCATCCCATAAATCAACGCTATTGGAATACGCTTTTGAATGGCGACATAATTTCCAAATAATAGAAGAAAGTCAGCATCTTCGAACTTAAAAACAGACATGCTAAAGCCAGTTTAACATTAACTATTGATTAATTATGAATAACAGAAAACAATATATTTTAAAGCGAAGTCGTTAAAATATACCATTGAATTAGACCACATTAATTGTACAGTCGAAGAAAAATGTTAATGTAAATATGAAAATATATATACTATTGCTTTCCAAACATCTTGTATACGATATGATATTAGACTTATAGGTATGTAGATATTTAATATCCTCTTTGCTACCTTTTTCTTATGAATGAGAATTATGTTTGCTGTATTCCAGTAGTCTGGTATGCATCTCGATCTTAAGCATTTCGTAAATATGCCAGATTTTCCAGGTTTTATTGCCAGTGTATTTAAGCAGTTCCTCTGTCATACCATCTATTTCTTACTAAATATTGATATATATATATATAATACATATATATAATCCACTGTATCAAAAATAGGTTATCATTTAGCGTTGCTGATGATAGGTGACAACATATCTACGAAAATTTCAATTTAGAACTTAGTTCTACACCAAAATGGCTAATACATTCTAGACTTGATCATTGTTTTGAGCTTTCCCGAAGTTATCATCCAAAGAATTACTATAGTGATATATATAAATATTATATAAATTATATTATATAATAATATATTAATAAATATCATTATATATATTATATCATATATATATATATATATATATATATATATATATATATAATTAGTATTTCTTTGTTTTGGGTTGGGTTAATATTAAATTTGGAACTAGATTTTATTATCCATTGAAATCAACGTTTCGGCAGGAAACCCTTGCCTTTGTCTAGTCAAGATTCTAAAATGTACAAGATTAGGACCAAAAAGTTATTGTAAAATATATAAAAACTTACCAACCTGTAAAACGGGACACATAAATGACATAAATGCATTGACTGAAGTAAAATTGTATCAGTAAATCATTCCTACCAACATCCAAATCTCCTTTGATTGCTTCTAACCACTGTTTTCGTGGTCGTCCTGTTTATTTTTACCTGCGTCTCCTCTAAAAAACACGTTTTCAACAACGTCTTTCTGACAATCGAGTGATTCGACCTAGCCACCTGATACTCTGTGCCTTGAGTTTTTGTACAATTAGTGGTTTTCCATAAATTTCCAATACTTCTTTATTGGCTTTTTCTTCGCTAGTTTCTCTCTGTTGTCCGAACTCAATAAAAAAAACCTCGCAACGTTTTCCTTTCCAGATCTCAGATTCTTATTTTAGCTTTCTTACTCATTAATTGTTTCTGGAAACGTTCCCGGGAGAAGATCAAGAGAGCGGTCAAGTCCCACAAGCATATAGTGACCAACCGATCGAATGCCTGTTTCATATATTCGAACTTTGGATGCACTACATACATGTTTTCATTTCAAAAGTTTGTCTAATAGTCCCATTGCACTACTCCTTTTTAATGTCTCTTTTCTATTTATTTTACCTCTTCTCTCTAATGGGAGTTTGAAATTTTTAATTTTGTCTTTTTTTCTTCCTGTTTGTAGTGTGACGAATTTATTGTGTTCTGGTTTCTCCCCACAAATTTTATTTACATGAGAAGTACGTCATCTGCATACACTAGACATTGCTGTTTACAATGGAAAATGATTTCAGCGATTTGGACCTGACTTTCTCTTAATATTGCCTCCAGAATAGAGTTAAACAAATCAGTAAATTGCGGATCTTCTTGTCTTAGGCCTCTTTTACCCGAAAACACATTTGACATACTTGTTTGCATCTGTTAGCGATGTTATCTTCAGTAACTTTATCAACTTTTTTAAAATTCTTTGCAGGGCTTTGTATAACTTTAAAAGAGCATGGGATTTCCTAGATTTAATGTAATTATGTATCTGTTTTTAAGGTTATATTCAGTCGTATGCCTGGCTGATATTGACTTAAGGTGTCATTCTCCTTCTTTTTCAAGCTATTACGTATACTCTAGTTGTCAAAGACGAAAATGTCAGAACTCTAAAAACCATACGAACAAGCTGATTTTGCGAAATAATTTTGGCCCCAAAAAGATACAAAAAAGTTTACCACTTCTACCCGGGCTTCCCCCTAAAACCTCCGTCGCAGAGGAGTAAAAAAACCAAAAATCGATTTACACAGAATTTGTACACCGTAGAAAAAAATGTTTCAAATAACAAATGTAGCTGAGATAATTTTAAACAAAAATGTTTATCAGCACTTTTTGTGTAAAATGAACGGTTCTCTTAAAAACAACGTTTGAAGCGACCGTCGACTTTTCATGTCAGTTACACGCGTGAAATTAATGTTCAATAAAATTTGTATCAGCTCGACGGTAAAAATTTGATATCTTTTGATTTAAGTGACCTATCAAAATAGTTGGCTTTTGTATTCAATTTTTGTATTTTGCCGCAAATAAAGTCAGATTTTATACAGGTGTTAAATAAATAAACGTGGCGCAATATTTTTTATAATTCTCATGAGATCAATACAATATATCCCTTTTATTGACTGGCCACTATAAAGTTTTAATTACTAGAGCCTAACCTTTAAAAGCTATTGCATGAAATTTTAGTTTTGCTTTTTAACAACAAATATGAGGCATTTGAAATATGAGTAAAAAAGTTGGATTTCAAACTTTCAAATAACAATGATCTAAAACATTTAAAACTTTTTTTTCAATTACTCTATAGGTTGTCTCACAGTGACTTGTCTATACAGGGTAAATGCACAACATCGATGCCATACTTCTTTGCAAACTTATATTAAAGTAAACGTCACTTCATACTACCTAGCCTAATCCAACTTTTGTGTTGAGGGTAGCTTAAGTACTAATGCCACTAACGACCCTGCCTGGTTCCTTCTGTCCGTGGTTCTCAAACAAAATAATATTTGCTACAACATACTGGGTTAAATTAAAATAAAATAGAAATATTAAGAAATGCCTTTTGTTTATGTCACACAAGCAGTTTGTTTTTAATTCTACAGTATGTGCTAGCGATATAAACCATTTGTTTATAAGATTTAAATAAAACGAATAAATAAAACTAAAATATAAAGAAACATTTTATTTATGTATTGTTCTGTTCAAAAGTTAAGGGGGGAAGGACTTTTAAAAACCTCACTGTATATGTTGGCAGTAACAAAACTAGAAATGTCCGAAAATAAAACTATAAATAAGTTTGAAAATAAAGGTCATTGTATTTTATTTGTGTGTAATTAATCTAATTTGTTAACACGATTATATTTAGTTCCTTTTTCTGTCAATCGCTGTCACATTGAATATCTTTTTTTAGTGTTGAACTATTGGGAATTTGTTTTGACTTTCTGCTGTAATAGGAGGCATTGTCCATTACCACAACAGTTTTTTCTGGCAAATTTAGCATTAACTTATTTTCGAACCAATCTTCGAAGGTCGGTCCATCCATTTCGTCGTGGTAGTCTTGAGTATTTTTCTTTACCAAAAACGTAAGCGTGCCATAAAACGAACCGAGCACCACGAGCTATTGGAGCTTTTAATCCTGTTTCAGACTACGAACAAAAACATCGTGATGAGATGTAATTGTTTTATCAACCCATTCTTTTTTCACACTGTGAAAATCCCCATCCAAATACACTATGTTGTATCCTTCTTCACGGTATTTACGAATTGTGCGTAAATAACGATGATCCCACGAGATGATTTCTGGTTTTTTAATCAAAATTGAATTTCTGCCACGTTTTATAAACACAAAATCCATATCACTCAGCAAGCGATGTAGCGTGACCCGTGAAAAGTTGGGCAAAGTTTCTTCGACATTTACAACAGCTAATATGTTGTTGATTGTTGGTGGTATGTTGTCACGAAAAAATTGATGAACTATTCTACGAATTTGGCCTCAGACACCTTCATCGTACTTGTTGTCACGAGAATTACCAACCTTTCGCTTCCTGGACGTGCTCTTTGGAGATTGTAATCCAGCAGGTGATAAATATTCCTGTCATATGCGAAACATGAGTCAAATTAAACGGATGCTTCGCAGGACACAATGCCCGACTGAAGGATAAGAGATGGAACCACGAAATACAATAGTGGAAGCCATGGTTAGGAAAGAGAAGCAGAGGAAGACCACAAATGAGATGGGCTGATGACATCAAGAAGATCGGAAAACACAATTGGAAGCAAGTGGCGCAAAATAGAAGACACTGGATTGATTTGGGTCAGGCCTATGTCCAAAGTTGGATTACTTAAGGCTGAAGAAGAAGAAGAATTTAAAACAGAGTCTTTTGGAAAACACCACTCATTTCTAACACTTTCCTATCTACAATTAATACAGAATCGTTGTTATCCTGATTAAGATGATAATTAATAATATTTATTAGTATCTGCTTCTCTGAAAGTTTCTGATCTTTTCCACGTTTCCATTGAACAGTTTCCTTCATTTTGCGTTAAAAATTCGGCGTCAAATATAACAATAGCCAACAACAGAAAATAACAATAATTGCCAACAGCAAATTACAACAACAACTACCAACAAATAATAACAATAACAAAACAGTAACAGTACATCCAAGATGGTACAAATAATCGTAACTCGAATACGTTTACGCGATTCGAAGAACAAATTAAACAATTTATTTATTTAGCGTATGGACTTTCACAGTACGATAAATATAAAAATACAATTACAATAATATACACATATATATTATATATATTATTCAAACACTAAAAAATAGTAAAAATAGAATGAATAGAATGAATGACACTAAATATTAATGTCGAATTTACATAGCCATTCAATTGCTTCTCGGGAACATTCCGCAAAGTCCTGGAGGTTTCCACGGTAGGCACGATTCAAGCAGTCTGAAACACAATGGCTTATGGTCTGTCTAGATTCTCCGCAATCGCACTGTGGACTTTCTGCACGACCCCACCTGAACAGCGAATCAGCACATTTACCATGTCCGGTACGTATACGATTAAGCCTTGCCCAAATGGACCGGGGCAGATTTGATCCGATGAAACCCTGAGTTGGGGTGGATATCTTAATATAGTCCGATTCTACTGTTGGCATCCATCTTGTTGTCCATTGCCTATGTATATCATAGGAATTACCAATTTTTCGGGCAGATCGTATTGGAGGATTTCTAGATCTCAATCGTTGGTGCTCTTTTGAGATGTCTGGGATATCTTGATGTATTGGTAATTGTACGTTGGCTACAATTTTCTGGTACTCTCTCACTAATGCTGCTGTACGGCGTAGATCTGGTGGAGCAATATTGCTCAGAGTAGGCAGCCATCTCACTGGCGTTGATTTTATTGTTCCAGTGTTGATTTTATTAAATTAAACAATTAAGACCCTGGATGTATTAAGCTTTTAAACATATTCTGCACAAGAATAAGTAACTTACTCTAATTGCTTTATAATTACTGAGTAAATTAGAAGAAAGTAATTGAAAAACTTTGATACAAATGTTTATTTAATGCACATTTTATTATACTACTGCTACTAATAAAAAATAAAAGTTGATAAGTTAGTATTAGAAACAAATAACGTATAGTATTATGTAAAATTATTAGCAAACGATATTTGTAAATTACATAAAATTAAACGTGAGGACTTGTTGAGAACTCCTGGTTTATTCCGTTTATTTTGAAAGATAGACAATAGAGAACGACATCGCTCACTGCATAACGGCAGCGTCTTGGCGAAATTCCCATAAGGTTAGCATTACATATCTTTCCTGTACAGACTAGTCACTTTGAGACAAAGTATAGTACATTTTTCATAAGAATTATCATTAAATTCATTAATTTCATATTTTAAATGCCTTATATTTATTATTACAACTAAAAATTAAAATTTGATGTCATAGGTTTTAAAGATTGATATCTAAAAATGAAAAGTTTACTACAACTGGTCAATGAAAGTGATCAATTTTATTGATCTCACGAGAATCATCAAAAATGACAAAAATTGCGCCACGTCGATTTATTTAATACCTTTATTAAAACTGAGTTTATTTTCGGCAAAATACAAAAACTGCATACGAAAGTTTACGCTGCATACGATTGCATACGAAAAACTGCATACGACTTTAGAACACATCTTGGTTTTTATCGATAGGACATTTGGATCGAAAGATTTCTAATTTTTACCGTCCAGCTGATGCAAATTTTATTGAACTTTGATTTGGCGCGCGTAACTCACATGCAAAATCGACGGTCGCTTTAAGCGTTGTTTCTAAGAGAACGGTTCATTTTACACAAAAAATGCTTATAAACATTTTTGTTTAAAATGATCTCAGCTACATTTTTTATTTGAAACATTTTTTTTCTACGGTGTATAGATTCTTGGTAAATCGATTTTTTCACGTTTTTACCCCCCTGTGGATGGGGTTTTAGGGGGAAGCCCGGGGCTAAAAGTATTAAACTTTTTTGCATCTTTTTTGGGGTCCCAAAATTTAGCTTCGTATGATTTTTAGGGGCCAAGTCCTTGACGACTGGACTAGTAGCGCTACTCCTATGTAATTTTGAAGCCAGAGAGATGAAGTAATACAACATTACTTCATCTCTCTGGCGTTTTTTCTCTCGCCTTACTATCAGTATTAAATTACGGTTTATATCATAATATCAATGTTTACGAGAAAGCCGGGGCAGGAGTGATTAACTTTTCTGTATCTTTTTGGGGTCCCAAAATTGATTATTAAACGAATATCCAAGAAATGACAACTATACGCACAGAACTAAGAAGAGTGGCGATAAATGGGAGTGACCCATGTCCAGCAGTGGATAGAAGAGGTTGTATGATGATAATGATGAAAATTGATATTCATAGCAAAATTCAGCTTGTTTGTCTGGTTTTTAGAGATCAAATCTATGACGACTGGACTATATAGGTTTGCCTACTGCCTACATGTATTATATTACCGGAAGAAATACTTTGACGGGTATGGACCTTATACCTATTTCACTGGACTAAAATATACTACTGGACTAAAATATTTAAGAAAAAGGAAAATGATGGATAGATCAGTAATTTAATTTGTGGATTTTGAATGTATTTCATTTAATAAAATACCAATCAGTCTAAATTCAATAAAATTAATAATCGAATTTGAAAAGTGCAAACCAAAATAAAATATGTAAAGATATTCAAACTGATTGAATGTTTTATGCATCGGTCTTGTTCGATAATAATAAATTCTAACTCGCTAAATTATTCATAAAAGTTCATTGTCAAGGCACGAACTGGAAACATTTTATAACGGCTCTATTTCATAATAATTACCTAAGTATACATCAGTATGGTTAGACAAGGACAGTTAATTTTTATGTTAAATTTTGCCGAGCATAGCCGATTATGACGGTACATTAAGATGATTCGTTTCTTGAGTATAATTACGAGGAAACATTTTATGTCTACGAAATAATAAATGTCAGAGACCCCATCCACTTAATTATAGTTAAGTGCCACGATTTTCTGAAATAAGTAATTTCTGAGATATTTTTTCTCCCGTTTATATAAATTTTTCGTATTAATAGGTTGTCCGGATATATTTAGTCCATCGTATCGAACTGGAAAAATCGACTGTAGAACTATTTTTGTATTAATGTATAATATTCCCACTATTCGCATTGATTAGAATATATCTTTACGGAAACCATAATAATAATTATGAATTATATATATATTATATATATATTATATATATATATATATATATATATATATAAAATGAAGTTTTATTTTGAGTATGCAGTCATTTAAGTAGGGTAGGATAAGTTAAAACTCTTTGTTCTTAAATCAAGCTTTCGCAAAATTTATTTGCTTCATCAGGATATTATTAATATAATAATTCTAATATAAATTAGAATTAAAAAAACATTGTATAAAACTAATATAAAAAACTTACAACATGAGGTTAAACCATTTAAATTATTAAATTCACAAAACATTCTTAAATTATCTAAATTATACTTTTATGTAAGTACAATATTTTAATTTGGAATATATTATGAATTGATCAATATAATGATGTTTGATTTTATGTCAGAAAGACACTCGTGTCTGTTTTTGTCATTGATAACTAGCTCTAGATTGTTATTATGCTTATGTACAAAGTGGCGCCAAATATGAATATTTAAATTTTTGAAAATATAGTATTTATAGTCAGAAAATCATATATTAGAAAATTAAAGTATTAATTTTCGTACTTAAACATCATAATTTGTAACCACATATAAAGTAAAGCAAATGTAAATTTATATCATTTTAAAGGGTTTTGATCCATATATTTTGGTGGCTCATAGCATGTATACCTCGTTTGCACTGATGATGGATTTAACAATCCGAAAACGTTTTGCAATATTTTTTGTGATAGCCCGTTTGGGCATTTTATTATATACCTTTTATAAAGGATTTTAAATAATTTTTTATATTTAAAAATAATATATTATAAAATTAATAAAAACATATAAATTAAAAAACTCAAAAAATATTCAATATTTGATAAAAATTCAATAGGTATACGATGAAAAAAAATTCAAAATTCAAAATTTATTAAAAAATTTAAATATTCGATACTAAAACTCAAAACAAAATCAAAAGGATGTTTTTGATAAAAATATAATAAGATTTACTTACATACTACACGTGTGTCTTTTTCACTACCGGTGGGCTTCGTGGTGAGGGTGTGTATGTCGACAGCCTTTTAAAGATCAATATGTCACCGGAACAATACCAGGAATCGAAAACAATGCTTGGTTGGCTTTCAAAAATATTGATAAATACTTTCTTGGAAATACAGGAACATAGAATTACACTGAAATTGTCAAGCAACTCTTGGACAGCTTCAAATTGCTAAATTGCACCATGAGCGCCAAACTACATTTTTTTAATAGCCACCTTGTTGATTTTCCGGAAAATATAGGTGCAGACAGTGATTGGCAATTTGAGTGATTTCACCAAGATTTGAAGGCCATGTAGGCACGGTATCAAGATAGATAATTTGTACGAAGCGAACATTTTTTTTAATATGTAATTACCGTTCGTTTCTTAAACATTTATTTGTATGAACACAATTTATAGTCTAGGCGGGATCTGTTTTGCTGTGCTAAATTTTTTTTTTAACAAAATCTGAAAAACAATTGAAAATTTCTCATTTTTGTGCTCCTATTTTCATTTATAATTCGAAAAGTATTGATCTTGTCTAGAAAATTGAAAATTTAATGGTTATTGTTGAAAAAAATAGCAATAATTGTGGAAAAAAAGTACAAAAAATGAAGTTAATCCTTTAAATGTTTTCGACTTTCTAAACTTGACTTACAAGTTCCATATTCCGCCTAGAAAAACTTTTTAATATGTTTAATACGTGTGCTAAATTTTGTTAAGATCGGTCGGATAGGTTTTGCATAATAATTTTGCAATCCAGCCTACTGGAAAAAAAAATCGCAAATTTTCAAATTCATAGTAGGCCCTAAATAAGGCCCTCAGATAGTTGCAATTTTTTTTACATATAAAGGAAGTCTCACACTTTCAAACGCTTTTTGTAAAATTTAAATCGGTTTACTAGGAAAGCCTATAAATTGTTTTAAAGTTATAAACATTTTTTAGGCTTATAAACAAATTAAATAACTTTACGAGCTTTAAACATATCAATTTAAAAATGTATACACTTAAAGAACATTAAAAGACGCTTCTTTTAATAAACAAAAGATACATTCGGCTTACTGGTTGCCGAGATATTGAAGGTCAAAGTTGGCATACATTTGCCGTGTAACCATAAGTGATAGAGGGCTCGTTTTTTAAACAAATACCTCGTCTTGTCAAAATACTTTTTATATGAAAAGTTTTACGTAATGCGCTTTATGGCAATATCCATAAAAAAGTCAAATAAAAAAACCGTTTTCGCGTAATATGTCGCTCGGAATGCGTGAGATGGTGGGTGATGAGGGACATTCACTTCAAATGTGAATCGGCGAGTATCAAGTATATATTAGCCTCAGATAAACAAGCCAGTTTTTATAATTGCAGAGGATATTGATGTTCTGGTAATATTTTTACAAAAAGTAACTGAAAATAAAAATATTTTTTTCTGGAAACCTAGCAAAGGAAAAAAATCGGAAGAACTTTATTACTACAACTCTTTCAATAATGCACTTAAAATAAGTGAATCTACGAAATCTTCGTTAAAATATTTAGTGGGCTTTTTACACGCATTTTCTGGTTGTGATACAACCTCTGCATTTCTTTATCAAGGAAAAAGCAAAATTGTTAATTGGTTTCAACAAATAATTATATATGTCAAGAAGGCAACCATTTTTAATGAAAACAAAATATTGTGTAAAATTTAATAAAGAAAACTTTTAACCACTTATAATTTTTTCTCTAAGATCAATATTTTTCGAATTATAAATGAAAATAGGAGCAAAAAAATGAGAAATTTTCAATTGTTTTCAGATTTTGTTAAATAAAAAATTTAGCACAGGGTTTGCGACTGGCGCATATCGTGATTATCGATACTGGGCATATCCTGAAGGGATTCCAGCAAAAAAAATAGCTTCCCTCGAAAATTTCCATTATGTTTGAATTTCTACAGATGCCGCCTAGTCTATTAATTTAATTGATGGATTCGACCGTTACTTGATGGAAATTCATTTTATGTTCACTTCTAGTCATATGGAATTTACAATAGAACAGAACAAAATCAATGCATAAATTTTTTGATTTAAGAATTAGCAGACTTCAAAACAAACATGACTTCTCCATATTTCACAAACCTACCCATACTGACACGACTATACACAATTCATCATCCCATCCAACACAACATAAACTGGCAGCTTATCATAGTATGTTACATAGATTAACAGAAATTCCGATGTCAAAAGACAACTTTGAGACAGAATTAAATATAATTAAGCAAATAGCAGTAAACAACGGATACAACGAACAAACAATTAATAAAATGTTAAATCAAAAACTACACAAGAAAGCCCTGAAAATAGTATTTCCACCACCAGAGAAAAAACCCAGTACCTTCTGCTCGATTACATATACAGGCAAAATAACAACAAAAATTGCCAAACACATAAAAATGAAAAGAATAACACCACTTTCCGAACAAATAACAACCTAGGTAAATATATTAAAAATAACAAGAGCCAAAATAAAAAACACTTAAATAGTGGTGTGTAAAACTTCAATGTGGCGACTGCCCAAAAACTTACATCGGTCAAACTGGTAGAAACTTTAATAAACGAATAGCAGAACATAAAAGGGCTTTCAAGAATAGAAAAAACAGATTCGACATACGCACTTCACCTTCTAGATCATAATCATTATTTTAATGACAAATTTAAAATTATTCACATTCAAAATAAAGGCCTTAAGCTATCTTTGTTAGAATCTATGGAAATCAACAAATTAAAAAACACAGATATAATTCTGAATGACCAACTTGAGACAAACAGTTCTCCCCTCCTCAACCTATTTCATTAGAGACTATAAATTTGTAAACCCAAGCCAAAAATAGATCACTTGAGAAAGGCTATCAGCCGAAACAGCTGTAGTGATAATAGTTAAAATAAATTTTGTGGAAGTTTGAAAACAAAGTTCTCAGTGTTTTATTGTTTACAATTTAATTTACCGTAAATGCTTTTGTATACAGTATATTTGGTCTATCAAAATAGACAATCGTCTGACAGCAGAATTGCCAATAAAAAGAGGAGTTCGTCAGGGCTGTGTACTTTCTCCACGGTTATTTAACATATATTCCGAAAAGATCTTTCAAAATGCCCTCGAAAATATTGAAGAAGGAATAAAAATCAACGGAGAATACGTAAACAACTTAAGATACGCAGACGACACCGGCATTATTGGGACAGGGCTGAGGGTTTACAATGACTTATGAATGTCATAACCATAGAAGCCTTTGAGATGTGGGTTTTTCGAAGGATGCTAAAGATCTCTTGGACAGAGCACGTTACCAACAACGAGGTGCTAAGAAGAATGGGTACTGAGAGAGAACTCCTAAATATTGTAAAAAAAACAGAAAAACGAGTTATCTAGGACATATTTACAGAGGAGAAAAATACAACTTCCTACGACTTATATTGGAAGGGAAAGTGGAAGGAAGAAGAGGTCCAGGAAGAAGAAAATGCTCCTGGTTGAAGAATGTAAGAGACTGGACAGATATGGACACATATTCGATACTAAGAACAGCTCAAGATAGAGAGCAATTTGCTGTAGGTATAGCCAACCTTCAGTAAGGGAGAAGGTACCTTAAGAAGAAGAATATTTGGTAAGTTTTTACTTTATTTTCCTTTATATACGCAATTTGTATGACTTTTGGGGGTATCCTGTATCTTAAAAAGGTAATGCCATATATTTAATTTGCGGTTATTTTTAGATTCAGAGGCCAAAGTTAGCTGAAAACAAGTCACGGATTTAAGATAACGAAATTGTTGTTTCCCTGTGTAATCAAACGAAAAATAAAAACAAATGTCAATAGCACGGAAAACTCCCTAAAACAAAATAAGAAGAGACTACATTAACAAGGTCTTTATTAATTAAGCTCACAATAGAATTGTGTAAAGCTAAAATAAAATATTTTCACTTAAAAATATTAATTAGAGTAAAAAAACACTTTTTTCCTTTTTAGATACGTTTAAGGTATACGTACTTAAATAAAGTGAGATTTCAGTTTTCAGTATGTAACTAAGGGCTACCCTCTAATGTGAAAAATGTCAAAACAAATAAAATTTTTCTGAGAAAAGCAAACTTTATTTCTTAGACCATAATAATTGTCTGTCGTTACAGCAGTCATATCGTTTTTCTTCGGGAAACATCTTTCTCAAAATAATTTCGAGGAAAATTGAATTATATAATATCGTATATTTTTCAACATCGTACGATTATGAGGTAAAAGGCAACAACCAATTAAATTTTATACGCTCCAGTGACGAGGGATGCTTAAATTTAAACTTTAAATCGGTATAAAATAAAATTGGGAAAATATGAGATAAATCTTGAAATATTCATTGTTACAATATTAACTGTAATTGTACATTCCGATTTACTACGTACTTTACTTTTACTGCTCGTATTTTCAGGAAACACTGTGTTGTCGAAAGTAAATAACACTCTTAATGTTTGCTTTTTAAATAAAATCGTGAACGGTTATTTAAAGGCGGGTTGACACGATCCAAGAATGCTTGGATTCCAACTTGGACCAAATGGACTTCTACAAGTGTACTTGTACCAAGTTGGTTGACACGGTTAAATGACTTAGATGTCAAAAAATCATTGTTAAGATGGCGGAAGTGATTGTGGAAGGTATCCTAGTGGTTGCTGGAAATCCAGAAAAAAGGAATAAAAATGAAAGAATGCCACACTTTTAGCATCCTTGTTTTTATATTTCTTTATCCGTACATTACATAATGCTTTCTTAGCTTCGTATAAGTCCATGAATCTGACACTCTCCCTTTCAGACCTTTTTCTTTTTGTGTTTACTTCTCTTTTTCGATTTTTCGACACCTACGCCATTTTAATTTTACAATGCCACACTACTTGGATCCAAGAAAGAAATCCAAAGAAGCTTTCAATTGTTGCGCATGCAACGTCCAAGCAGACTTTAATCAAGTACACTTGGATCGTGTCAAGCCGCCGTAAAGGCTTACTATTATAATTCGGTTTATTGAAGAAGTTTTTGGGGTGTCGCGAAAAAAATATCTGATGCTTTGCAAAGATTTTGAGAAACTGGTTCTTACTCTAGAAGACCTGACAAGATTAGTTTCTTCGACTTCAAATGCTTCGAGAGCGGACATTTACTGCCACAGCTTTGACTAGGAGACTGGAAGATGTTCAAGGTACCAGAATTTCACCTGATACGTACGAAGCAGATTAAGCGTCATCTTATGTAAGTACCTGCTACAATCCATTTACTGGACGCAGCTCATCGCAGACGTGCTTATGCAGATTGGTCTAAGAAAGATTGCAGAAATTTTCTGATTACAAAGGAGTCCCGAATAGTGCGGAGAAGGCCTGGAGAACGTTATGCCCAATGTCGCTTCTCTCCCTGAGTACCGTTTGGTGGTGTATGTAGGAAGTTGCAGTAGATATTACTTAAATGTTTGGTGTTTGTCTTATAATTGATAAATTCAGGAGTTTTATTAATGTGTACCATTTCAAGGAAAAGTCGATTTTTTATAATTATCAACTTGTTCCAAGATTTTTACATTATTAAAGTCAAAGTTATGTCCTCTCATCCAGTGGTGGTCCACTAAGGCACAAGAGTTTTTTCGTATGGTACAGTCACTTTTGTGTTGAGTGACACGTTGTTTAAGTCACTGTTGACTTTGTCCAATATAACAACTTTGACATTGACTGCAATTTATTCTGTAAATTATATTACTCATTAGTGAATTTGGAGTTTTAACTTTTATTTTTGAGAACAACCTTGAATTTAGAAGTGGATTGTATTTAATTAATTTAATGTTCGGAAATGTTTTGAAAAGTGGGACAATGTGGTCTGTAAAATTTTTTATGTAAGGTATTTTTTTGTATGAAACTGGTTGTGGATTATTTATTAAAACTCTATTGTAAAAGTGAGTGTTATAAATAAGTTTTTTTAATATATGTTTGGGGCAGCCATTGTTTAAAAACATTCTTTTTTATGGTTCTTTTTCTGATTAAAGGATTGGAATCCACCGTTGTCAGTTAGGTTCTTCCTTGTTCTGCCAACGTTTCCAGATCCTACTGCGACTGCGCTACTTTTTATATCACGAAACACTTTTTTGACTTTTAAAAAAATTAATTTATTGCAAAAATACAAGTATCAAAGTTACGTGTTACAAATGAATGAAATATAAAATATAATGAATGAACTACAAAAAATATACTGAATGAAAATAAAGATCGAGCGGTTTATAATATAGTAAGTACTCAGTGGAACGGTAAAATATTGTCGGACTGCATGCAAGATCCTTATCGTATTTGGAAGTGGATACTGATACCTGGGAATCTATATACATATATATAAATATATATATATATATATAATATAAGTTATAAATTATTAATAAGGTTACAGTCTCTTAAAAATCTTGCCTCTCTAAAAATCTCTCCAAAAAATCTCTTCTAAATGCAGCGTAAAAATAATCTTCAATATACTATGCCATCGTATGGCACCATATGCAGAGCGAATAAATAGAAGAGAACTGTTTAGAGCAATGATAGACCTAGGAGTACCAAATCAGTTTGTAAGTCTAACCAAATTAACCCTTGAAAAATTGAATGCAGAGTACGAATCCAGGGGGAACTCTCTTAACCTTTTAAACAAATAACAGGCTACGTCACGGAGACCCACTCTCGTGTATACTATTCAATCTAGCTCTGGAAAAAGTAATACGTACGTCACAAATCACAACTACCAGTTCAATATATAACAAATCTGTGCAAATCCTAGCATATGCTTGTCGTCTCCGGGCGAATTATTAGTAAACGTATGGGACATTGAAAATGTAACTTGGTGCCAAACCAAGGCACCACTGCTTGTTATTTTTTAACTTTTTAGCAAAGTTTGCATTGCATTAGCTCGAGCTATGTGTAAGTTCAATGAAGTAGTTAACTTTTTTCTTAATCTGTATTATTATTATCTTTTGATGTCTTTATTTTAATGATCGTTTCATCACAAGTCTTGCAAGTATCAGATCGATGTATTAAACCTTATGATATTTTCAGTAAGTACAAAGTATTTTTCTGTGTTCACTTTCTGTAACTAGCATAATCAGTTCTCTACACCAGGGCACATAAAAATCCACATACAGTCCTGTAATTGTCATATGGCAGTTCAGATATTCCTTTTTTATATTTTCTGTAAGTTCCTCTGTAAGTTTATTAGGTCAGTTTTTGTGCTTAGCTCTCATATCAGGAATAGGAGCCATAGCAGTGTTTGACTTTATTTTAAAAATATTCTCAATTCTTTTACGAATTTTTTTAAAACCATGAACGCTTGAGTACAGTTTTGCACACTTTTATCTCCTTATCTCCTACATTAACCAACTGCAGAATATTTTCTTCTAGAAATGTTGCTTGTCTGTTTTTCTTGTACGATCTATATTTTTATTTTTTACTCTGAGACTCCCAAAGAGATAACTGTTTTAAAGGTCGAATGAGCTTAACTTAAGTAAATGTACATGATTACATTTATTTTTAGAACTACGCATCTCACCGATTTTCCGTGAATTAAAAATGGTCATAGTTTTTTTCGAAGTATACTGCTAACCCGAATTACGGCTTCTTTTTCTTTCATTTTGATAATAGTTTTCCTCATTTCTTTGTCTCCACCAGGACAGTTTTTTCTTCTCTGGGTTTACCTGATTATCTCCGGAAAGCGTAGGTAGCGGTTCTTGTAATTAATCCTAAAATAAAAATATTAGACTAATTTGTATACCAATAATTCACATAGCATACTTTATTTGTTTTTATTTAGCGTTTGCACAAAAACATGGTAAGCCAAAAAAAAAACTAAGAAAAAATGCCTACCTCACTAGATTTAGACGAAAAATCATCGCTAATGGGTCTAAAGTCATTGTCTGCTACACTGTCATCACTATCGTTAATAAAAGTTCCATTTAAACTGCTGTTTTCGCTTAAAACTGCTCGTAAGTAAGCACGTGTACCTGAAGTCGGCGCCATTTTATGTAGCTTACCACGTTTTACGCAAAAAAGTGAACAGAACCGGGTGATTTGAATAAGCACTTGTCAATACATTACTGGTGATAAAAATTATTAGAAATATTGATAGTAAAACACTTTGGGACAGAGCTAGAAGTACAGATATACGACATAGGTGCAAGGTGGGGAACATCAAGGACTGGGTAAGGAATAGAAGAATAGAAATGGAACGATCCTATAAGCCGAATGACAACAAATATAGTGGTGAAGACGGCAAGAGACGGTTTCCCAATAGAAAGACGATCAATAAGAAGACCACGAAAATGATGGAACGACAACTTACTGGATGCTTTACATTGAAAACAGACAGAGTCATGTCTACATGAAAAGAAGAAGAAGTAGTAGTTTTTGTTCTGGGGAAATTAAACAATTTATTTGCAGAGTAGCTCCAACGGCTGAAAATAGATATATGCCATATCATGTGAAGACAAATAATAATGTAAACGAAAAATGTCAAAATATATAGTGTATTCCATATAAAAAAAACAAAAGTTGGTATTATATTTCCTTAGCCATTTTCCTAAAAAAATTTCTAGTACGTCACTGAACTCTTACATAATATTATCTTATCAAAGTTAAAATAAAGTTTTTAAATGAAATCGTAGGCTTCCACGGCCAGAGTCAGAATTATAGTTTATTCGTCTTCCGGTTTTGGACCGTGTCATTTGTGAGTGACCCAAAAGTGGGTTCATCTCACCCAGAGATGAGCCACTTTGGGTCACTCACAAATGACACGGTCCAACCGGCAAGACGAATAAAATAAAGTTTTTTAAAATTTTTCTTAATAAAGAAAATATTATTTAACCCTATCGTTTTCGACATTTTTCAATAATCGTCCTGTATCTCGCTAATGTGAAGAGCTATTGATGATTTGGTTGGGAAGTTTAACGAAAAAAGAAGTCATGACCATAGATTAAGTATATATAAGTAGAGATAGATAGGCAACTCTTTAATACCTGGTTTAGTCATGAACTAAATGGGTAATGACGCGGCGGGAATTTTAAACGTTCGAATAAGCTTTGTTGCTAATTATTGTAGTAAAACAAGATTCTACAACATAATGCAAATTATAAAAAAAATCGGCAATTGTTTCTTACATTAACATTAACGATTATTTTTTTTAATTTGCATTATATTGTGGAATCTTTATTGCAATTATGAACAGACTGCACATAATAGGAAAGGAAAGGAAGAAAAACAAAATTCAAAAATTAAAATATTTATTTAAAAAATTAACGCCAATTTACAAGTAACAAAATTATTTTAAGAACGTAATTTAACCAAAACTAGAATATATACATGAAATACACACACACATATATATATATATATATATATATATATATATATATATATATATATATATATAATATATATAAATAGAGTGTGTATAACGACGCTAAGAATACAATTCTTTGGAGGGTAACTTTCGGGAAAGCGTCAAAACAAGGATCAGCTAGAGATGGTATAAGCCAGTTTGGTGTAGAACTTTATTCTAAATGTGAAATTTTCGGTGATATGTTGTCACCATTCATCAGCTTCTAAATGGAAAACCGAAGGAAAACCTTTTCAGACAGTTCAACATAGTGATAGCAAATTCTGTTTACAAAAGATTGGGGACATACTTTACTCACCTGACAGAAAGCGTTAAAAAACTGGATAACTTCAATGTAGTGTATTCTATTCCATGTGTGGTTTCTTGTTCAGAAGTGTATGTCGGTCAAACTAGCCAGAAACTCTCAAAAAGAATAGCTTTGCACAGGAGTGATGTTGTGAGGAAACCCACCAGCACAGCCTTTAGCCAACATATTAAGAATACTGGACACACTGCTAACTATGAAAATGTGCAAGTACTAAAGAGGTGTTGACAACCAATTTAAGAGAAACTTCATAGAAATGTGCTACATCCATAACTGCAGCTCTCCTATGAACTGTAAGAAAGATGTTGAAAACTTAAGTTGTATTTATTCCTTTCTACTTCAACAGGATTGACAAGAAGTTAACAAACTGGAAAATGTGGGGAACTTATCATGACATGCATAGATTACCTACCTGTGCTTTAGAGGGGACTTCATTTCCTTGCTGATTATGTTGCCTAGGGCTCTTTCTTTTCGTATCCATGTGGTTGTGAGGTGCAAAAGTGAAAATTATAACCTCGTTACATATGACACCCGGATGTTGACAGAAATATGTCATCAAAAAAGAAGATTAATTCTTCTTTTCTATTTGCAGTTTTTGTAGGTTGTAAATTTTAGACTTTTTGTTGTGTTTGTATTTGAAAAACTACCCTGTTGTGTTGTAATGTTTTTATTCAAAATTTTAAATGTATTTTTAATATTTTTAACATGTTTGTGACAGTGTTCTTTACCACTAGGACCAACTAAACATTTTCAATGTAGGTTTTTAAATGTTGATTTCCACCACTGTACTATATAGGTTTTCCATTTAGGTGCTGATGAAGGTGACAACATATCACCGAAAATTTCACATTTAGAATAAAGTTCTACACCAAACTGGCTTATACCATCTCTAGCTGATCCTTGTTTTGACGCTTTCCCGAAAGTTACCCTCCAAAGAATTGTATATATATATATATATATATTATATATATATATATATATATATATATTATATATATAATAGTAATATTATTTTAAAAACTTTTAAGATATTAAACATAAAATAAGGCTATATATACAATAAAATTATTTTTAAAAACTGATATCGAATAAGCACACATGCTTTTTGATCGATCCTGACAAATTAGTAAATTTAACTTATAAAAATCAATCATAGAATTCTTTACACTACGGTAACATCAAGTATAATAGTGTTAGTTCAGTGTGTATAGAAAAACATTTTCTGTGAGTACATATTTTTATATAAATAAGTAAGTCATAACCAAAGAATTTTATAAAACCGTCAATAAATAATAACACCAGTCATTAATCGACACTAATTTTTTGCCGTTAAACAACAACACACGTTACACAAATTCAAGTCCGTAGATTAATTACTCCAAGTGAAAGACTCCTAATATTCACGTAAACAAACAACCGTGTCATAGACAAAATAAAATGGCGTTGTTGTTGTTGGGAATTGGGAATGTTGCGATTTTCTGCAGATGCGATGACATGCGCATTTGAAGAACATTTTTGGTGGCGCCACCTTTCTAGTTTAGTCAAGAATTAAAGAGAATGAACTGGCATTGCCATTAAAGATAACATGCCATGGTCATGACATCTTTTCTATTTTCCTCTAGGTATACCTTGCAAAACATGCCAATTTGGGACACCCTGTACACGCGACATTCAACAATTTTTTATTAAGTGCAAATTTCACTGACATTATTTTATCACTCGTTCTTATTTAATACTATGTTATCTTTCACTTCTCAATCACCACGAACAAATACCCTTTACGCTGCAGATGAAAACAAGATTCTTCTTGTGACGTTGACTCATCCAGGCAAACGACAGTATTTTTGAGTAACACGGAGCTCTATAACAAGAACCTAAGTATATGTTTCTTGCAGTCGATTTTTTGGAATTAGTTATTAATAAATTGAGGTCACAAAACGGTAAAGTTACAATATTACAAAATTAAAGGTACAATAAAATGCTTTTGAAAAAATATAATATAACTTATATAATAAACTCTTGTTTATATTTTACTGACACGGTAATATATTGGTGATGTGTATAAAATACTATTATAATTACGACAAAAACACTTCACGATAGTTCAACTTGGTGTTGTATATAGCATATATAGCAACATCAATCATTTAAAACAGTAATTGCTGAGAACCGGATTCTAGTAGATAATCTATTTAATTTCGCGTGTCACCACCACCATCCCGAACATCCATATCCATCTACGTGCTTGAGAAATTGTTTCGTTGTTCGCGTACACAATTATCCCGCTTAAACTCCATTCGCATTTTCGAGAATTTCGAACTCAGACAAGAAACGGTTAATTTTCCTCATATAAATTATATTTTCCGCTAGAAAACTCATGCCAAATGCACGAGTGCTAAATTATAGCTGTTATTTATTATTTTTTTTTCCAACGACCGGCGTAACCGTATGCGAAACTGTTTGATTTTCTATGTTTAACGCGTTTAAATCATGATCGCATCGTAGAGTTAACTAAATATTTTATTAAAACCAATTATACTCCAGTCGTCAGAGACGAAAATGCAATGAACCTCTAAAAATTATACGAATAACGAATTTGCTGAGTATATTAATTTTGGACCCAAAAAGATGCAAAAGTTTACCACTTTTACACGCGCTTCCCCTAAAACCCCCGCAGGGGGTAAAAGGGCAAAAAATCGAAATTTACCTGTACAAGGATATGTACATCGTAGAAAAAAATCTTTCAAAAAAAATATAGTTGAGATAATTTTAAACAAAAATGTTTATAATCATTTTTTGTGTAAAATTAACTGTTCTCTTAGAAACAGCGCTTGAAGCGACCGTCGATTTTGCATGTCAGTTACGCGCGCAAAATCAATGTTCAATAAAATTTGTATCAGCTCGACGGTAAAAATTCGATATCTTGTGATTCAAGTGACCTATCGACAAAAATCAAGATGCGTTTTAAAAGTAAAGTAAAAAAGTAAAACACCGATTTTATACAGGTGTTACATAATTAAACCTGGCGCGTTTTTTGCTATCTTTTATGATTCTCACGAGATAAATACAATCTATCCCTTTCATTGACTAGCCACTGTAAAGTTTCAATTACTAGAGTCCAACCTTTAAAACCTTTAACATGAAATTTTAGTTTTGAGTTTTGGCAACAAATGTGAGACATTTTAAATATGTTTTAAAAACGCTGGATTAAACTTTCACGCAACAAACGATCTAAAACATTTAAAACTTTTTTTTAAATTACACTAGCACGTTTTTCAAAAGAACAAAACTTCTGCAAGAAACTACACCCAAAACTGTCTTCTTAAATGCATTTCCCGTGACGTGTGATAGTTTGTAAGGTAAAACATTAAATTCTGCGTTTTTTTTTCATATTTCAAATGCATCGTATTGGTTACCACAACTAAAAATTGATCAATTTTATTGATCTCACGATAATCGTAAAAAATGGCAAAAATAGCGCTACGTTAATTTATTTAACACTTTTATAAAAACTGAGTTTATTCTCATCAAAATACAAAAACTGCATACGAAAGCTGTACTCTATGCCTTTAAAACGCTAATAACTCAAAAATCAACTGCTTCCCTATTTGAACTATTTCCATTATTTAATGATAAATCTTTACAAAATTAAACTATTGGGTGCCACAAAAACTTATCGGAAAATTACTTATCCGAATAAGACTGATTTCAATCGATGCTATTTTATCACAGGAATGTTTGCCTTGATGTCTTGCAATTGCCAGTAAAAATTTTTATCTCGCAGTCAACTCTTAAAAGATTCTAGGAGTAAGCTTAGTTTAAATAAACAAACATTCAAATTCTATAGTGTTTGTAATAAATAATAATAAATCCATAAATAAATCTTAGCTACTTAAGCACTTTCCTTGTAATGTATAGAATAGGAATTATGACAAACTGCCATTCCAAGTTTTTATTCCATATTAAAAAAAATATCCTTTTCAGATTTAGCCGATTACGATCCTGCATACTTATACTGCACCTGTCAGATTTAACTAAAATGTCATGCAATAATTCTCTTAAAATCCTATACTTCATCTAATTTACATAACGATGCACGTCATTATCTACGTCAGAGATCGAAGTTGACACTGTTGCCAAAGTATAAAAAAATCCTGACTCCATTTTAAATCAAATAGATCACATAATTATTGCAAAAGTATTACCATCTCTTTACAACGACTATTTAAATTCTTACGTGACATTTTTGAAATAAAACACACTAATTTTGTTAAAAAAGAACAGATTTTATTAAATAGGTAAAAATATAAAACAAGAGGTATTCACTTTAAAATTCAAACTAATAAAGTACAAAAAGTGTCAACACCGCAACTGTCAAATAAGTGTTACCAATTTATGCCAAAATTTCACCTTCGTTCGATTACAGTTACAGTGTGTTCCGAACAAATGTTCTTCATAAAAACGCTTTATAATGCATTTATACAAATTAAATGAAACATATTATTGTGTATTTCTTTAAATTAACATTAATAGAAATTTTTAAATATTATTTCTACGCGTATATAATAAAATATGTCTAGTTGCTGTAATGTCAGTGTACTCGGCAAAGTGATTCTAAAAAAGAACACACCTACTGCCTAAATATTTCGTGTTGGTATCATGTGACGTCACGGACTATGACGCCGATGACGTGCATCTGTATGTAAATTAAATAAAGTGTATATGACGTCAAAATTAGTGACGCACTGAAAGCAGAGTTTAGTATTGTAGACTGTACCTAGAGGACATTACATTTAATTATTAAAATATGAGCGTGGGAATGTATCGTTAGAACCAATATTATAACCAATATATATCTTGATTAAATTTAGTGAGTAAACATTCAGCAGATCTCTTGCTCCACCCTGCAGAGTCTACAGGAATTCATAGTGTCATAGGTTTCGTATTTAAAAGCAACTTGTGGTACTACGATATATTATTCGTATTTTAGAACGTGAGTAGAATTTAGACGTTCAGCAGTGGGGCGGAAATGCTTAAAAATGATTAAATTCTCAGGAGATTGAAGTATAGCCTAGAAATTTGGCAGACTTCTTTGTGTTGCTAAGTAGTTGGATAGTCCATATTATTATTATGAAACGAATTTGGGGATAATGAAAGTTCAGTATACAAGACATGTCAATTAATGGAACAAATATTTTTTAAAAAAGTTGGGTGAAATATCATTTGTATATACTAATTTATTTATATAAAAAACATAAGCTATATAACAACTAAACAACATCCATTACAGTTTCCATTAATTTCAGCTGATGCTCCCTGAACATAAGAAATTAACTGTTTAGCATCAGCCTCAAGGTACTATCCGATTGGTGGTAGCATTTATTATCAATTGTCAGTTAATTTAGATTAACTGACAGATCTCGATATGACAGAAGCATATATAACATTTTCTGCTGTGGCTTAGTCATTTTACGCATAGCAACACATGATATGATTCACCGTTATTACACATCGTTTGAGAACTGTAATCCGAATGTACGTTTTCTGATTTTTTCACTTGTATGTAAATATTTACGTAAACGATGCATCATAGCCGGCTAAAGGCTACCGTTAGCATTGTAGTGGACAAACGGCTCTAAAATTGATTGCCTAAAAGGTACTACTATGCAAATTTACTAATCAACAATTGATTGAATGTAGCAAAAAACATTTTTAAGCGCTCTTTGGTGTTTGCGCCCCACTGTGCACCGTCTCTTGTTTACGTGACCGAACTGACACGGGTTACGATGTACTGTTAAATTTATCAGTAAAGAAAGAAAAAGTACAATCTTTATTTTTTCGAAGTCAAATATGTATTATTGGTTGGCTAGCCGAGGGAGGGCCCAACTCCACACTAGTCATCTTCTTAATACATGATACAATTAAAGCTTATGACTGGATGCTCAAAGTAAACATTTAAGACGGTAGAAGCCTTTACTAAGGAAGGTCAACAAAGACAGATAATTGCAAAGACTGTTAAAAACCGGATAATGTCTTATGTGGGACATATATGAGGGAAAACTTATTCACATTTGGAATTTTATTTCCGGAACATAGCATTTTTAACCTTTCGGTCATCGTGTCCACACCGATGGACATCGATTTTCAAAGCATTTTCTTAAAACATCGATGGTTATTATCGCCCAAATCATTTTGTCCATGTGTGGGTACATGCATAAGAAAAGCATTGAATACATTGATAGCCATCTGTTAGTCGATTTGTGAAGCTATATAAAACGCAAAACAGGTTGCATTTAGCACGTTGTCGTGGTGGTGAAAACACCTGTTTGTTATTGGAACGATTTCTATTGAATAAACTTGTTGTTTCGTACAAATACCTGCTGATTTGGGTAAGTAAAGAGCATTAGTATAGTGTGTTTATATTATGTATCAAACTGTTGACTGAAAATATCTTATAAAGTGGTGCATATTTATATGTCCATGTAGATGGACAAAATGACTTAGGTATAACTTATGCATATAAAAATTAGCAAGGTCGTGTTGTTTTAGATATCCATAAAATGGAAAGTTTACCGTCAACTGGTAAAGAAAAGAGATGGTCACGACCCTTGACTGAGGATGGACTTCTGGATTTACTCATGAAAGACGATGACTCAGAAATATTACGTTTGTCAGATGCTGATGACGCCAACAGTATTGCGGATCTAAATGACGTTTCCTCAGAATTTGGCGATGATATCCAAGATATTGAGGAAACTATTTTTGACGGATTGATCCAAGAACAGAAGTCAACAGAAAGAGGTGAGTTAGAAAATCTAAGAATATCCCAATGAAGTGACTACAGAACAACCAATGTCTGAGGACATGAAAACCAAAGAAAATTCCAACCAAACCACTGAAAAACAAACAACTGCAAAGGAGAGACTGCTAGAGTTTTGTAAAGAGTTCAAACTCACAAATAAGAAAGATGTTTGTTGGAAAAAAATATTACCTATCTTACCAGGCCAGTACAGTGGTTTGTTCCAGAAGAAGTACAAGTTGATGAATTACCTGCTCCTATTGAATATTTTATGAAATACATACCTGATGCTCTGTTTGAGAAGATTTCTGAAATGACTAACTTATATGCCGTACAAAAAAATATTACTAGGTTTCTCCATCAGATAAAGAAGAAATAAAGCGATTTGTAGGCATTCACATTATTATGGGAAATCTAAAATTCCCAAGAGCAAGACTGTATTGGTCCCAGCTTACAGGTATTTCAATTGTAAAAGATAATATCACATTCAGTCGCTTCTCTAAGTTGCGCAATACCATTCACTTAGTAGATGTAACAGCAAGAGGTGACGAAACAGATCGCATGTGGAAAGTCCGAGAAATATATAATTCCATTAGAAATCGTTGTAGGGAACTTCAAACCGAAAACAAATTTGTGCATTGACGAGCAAATTGTTCCATTCAAGGGACAGATCAATGTCAAGCAGTACCTCCCAAATAAACCGAAAAAAATGGGGATAAAATTATGGATATTGGCTGGACAATCTGGTACCATTTACGATTTCATCATATATCAAGGTGCTGAAACGGAAATAAAAGAAAATTATGCACAGTTTGGACAAGGAGCTGGAACTGTGATGCAGCTAGTTGAGAGAATTGAAGAAACTCATCACGGTTTGTACTTTGATAATTTCTTTAGTTCTTATCATCTCTTTCAATGGGTTGAACAATAAATCTATTATGGCTGTCGGAACAATTAGAATAAACCGATTTTTTGGACCAGAACAAACATCTGATCATCATCATCATCACTGGCTCGACAACCCTTTTTGGTTGATAAAATCCTGGATTTGTGGGACTTTAGAATGAGTATTGGGCAAACACCTCATTTTACATAAGGTTCCACCAAGGAGAGGCAGACCATCTGGTCAAGAAAATACTGGTACACACAAAAAAAAAGATAGTACACGTTGCAAAATGGAGAACTGTAAGGGAAAATCACATACATTTTGCGTGAAATGTAATGTTCACTTATGTTTAGTAAGCGGTCAGTAACTGTTTTTTAAATTTCATGGAAAATGATTAATTCGTTATTTCCAAAGAATATTGTTTAATTCGTCATTCTAATGATATTCAAAGAAATTTCTAAATCTTCAGGTTTATTTTATTTTGCTTCAAGTCATAATGTCCATCAACATGGACATGTCATATGCCAAGTGACATATGACATATAAAAAAAAATGATGTTAAAATTATCAACAAAAATAGTTTATTTTATATACCAAATATGAGTATTTTCCCAAAGCTCAAAAAAAGTTTGTGACTGAAAGGAAAGGGTTAATACAATTACTAAGATTTCCTGATTTGCAATTAAACAGTGTAAATTTCTATATAGCGTCGCGATGTTTTATAACTATTTTATTTGTTCCATTGGATTATCTCTCGTCAGCGGTTTGTTTAAGTATGTGGCACGCCGACAGTGTTGCTCCGTCTACCGATTTTTCCTGAAAGTCCGGTTTTGTGCAGATAATAAATAATGTTTTATTACATCAATTTTGTTTGTGTTCATTAGGTATTATTTAAATTATAAAATTTATACTTAAATACATTTATTATTCCAAATATTGTTTATAATTTCAAATTAACAAGAGTGTAATATTATTATTTTAATTTTAAAAATCCTTTTTATTTTGAATTTTAGAAATCTACTTTTTTAAGCCGTTTTGGTAATAAAACATAAACCATTTTCTTAGTTATAAAATATATTTAATTCCATATCTACTATTTATAAATAAGTACGTTTTCGTTGAATTGACGTGTAATCTAGGTGTGTTTCGTTGTTTACACTTACACTGGCAGCATCGCGGCGTGAATTGAGACTCCAGTCGAACAAATGAATTAATTATAAAACATCGCGACGTTGTATTGAAATTTACACTGGTGAATTGCACATTAAAGGATCTGAGTTGATTGTATTAAAAATCCTATGTTCCGTATGTGTAAATTTTTTTTCCAAATCTGTATAGAATACTACAACTGATCATTAAAGGCAAAATAAAAGGCAGTGTAGGGGTAGGAAAGAAAACAGGTTTCTTGGTTAAAAAACATTGGTGAATGCAGGATGAATATTCCATGTGGCTGAAAATCAAGAAGTTCTTGCAATGGTGATCGCCAACGGCCATGAAGAAGAAAAACCTTTTAAATGGGGACTTATAGAACACTTTTAAAAATACCCAAGACAGATCGTGAAAAAAACTTATACATTGGCCGTGTGTAACTACAAACAGTACTTACAGTAGAGAAAAGTAGAGAAAAGCTTTTGAAATTAATTCTTCTTCTTTTGATATCGTAACCCTGTATGGGTCTTTGCCTCCGAGGCTATGTTCTCTTTCTTTATTATGTCGTTATTTCCTCGTTATTCCTTATAATCTCGTTCTTTATTCTAATGTTTTCTTTCTTTCGTATTCTTGTTGACTTCCATTATATAACATTGTCTATGTTGCTTTTATATCTTCTTGTCTCTGGACATATCTTAACCATAACAGCATCTGACTTTTTATAAATCGTAGAATATCGAGCCCTTCATTCAATTCGGTAATCTGGTAGTTTTTTATGGGTCTCCAAGTGCCATTCTCTTCTTGCACCAGACCATGTACTTTTTTCATTATCTTTTGAATGTCTTGGGTTGCTCTTTATCTTTTTTTGTCATTACCAAACCTCACATCCATAGACGGGCCTAATTAATGTTCTCTAAATAGTTATTTTCGTTGTCTAATAATTTCGATGTCCTCAATCTCTTATTATCATAGTATGTACGATTCTCACTGGCACTACGTACATTAATTTTGCTAATTACGGAATTCTTTTGATTGATTTCTGTGTCCAAATATGTAAACACGTTCGATGGTATAGTTGTCTATTGCAATAATGTTTTTATTCTCAGTATTCTTTTAACTGCCATGCACTTTTTTCCTCGGCTCGTCTGATCCTAAAGATCTTCATTATCAATGATACACACTTACTGTGTTGGCTGCCTATTGTCATTTCCTACATCCAGTCTAGATGTTTTTTTGTAATTTTGTACCTTGTACAACTTTGTGTAGGTCTTTTGCTTAGAGTGCCGTAAATATACCAGGATCTCCTCTTGGTTGCCCATATAGTTTTTGTCTTTTGTCTTCCAATCGCATAATAACATATTTCACAGTTTCTTGTTCCTTATAGCAGAGTCTACAGTTAAGATCTCCATTGTAAATCCTTATTGTTACGTATTTCTGTGGGTTCAAGGATTAAGTAAAATACACGTAGCTAAACTAATTTTATTTAAACACTCAAATACAAAAAAAAAACAACTACTAACTCACTAATAACAAATTATGTCTCATTTATTATTAACGTATATAACTTTACTTAACATAAAGACTTCGCTGGTGGCATGAAAAACTAACTTGACTGTCTGACATTATATGGATTTGCTCTTTTTACAAATTTTGCAATTGCTCCAGAAGTCCAAGCTTTCGCTGATTCTTTGAGTTTTGGAGTAAAGTTCTGCACCTAGCATCCAGTCTTGGATCTGACACCATATCTTGATTGTGATACTTCTTGTTTCTTCATACATCCATATATGAAATAGACATCCTATATGAGTTCTTAAAATTATATCTTTTTGTCATGTGATCTCATTCAATGTTCACATTAAAGATGTTCATCGCCACAGTCGTTGTGTTACTCATATGCCTGTTTCTTCATGGCAAAGTTTCAGTGATTGTTTTGTTCTGTAGGCTAACAATCTTGCCTCCGCTTGTATTATCAAATTCAAGGGAGGCAGACATAGTGGAGCCTTCATTATCTGCTATTGGAATGATGCGCATGGCATCAGTTATCTTCAGACACGCAAGTTTTTACACCTTGCTGAGTTAAGCTTTTGCAGATATTTAAAGTGTTTTAGTCCATCACAACCCCATTTCTTCTCATAAATGCGTCTGACTTTCGTAAGAATTGTCACTGCACTACTTGTTATTTTTTCTAATTGCTAGTTCGAGGTAAGTTTCAAGTCTAGTATAACACCGAGATACTGTACTTCCCCGTGTAGCTCTATTTCTTGCTCCTATAGCATTATGAGGATCTAATCCCTGTACGTTCCGTCTGCGTATGAAAACCGATTACAGTGACTTTGTGGGGACTCTTGTGTGTGGAGTACATTATCTCTCTAGTTCTTGGACCGGTTTCGTATAATATCATACTATTGTATTGTGTTTCCTTTGCGAGATGATTACCAAATTATCCACATATCCAATTGTTGTATGACCATGTCCGTTCATCAGCAGATTCCACAACAGTGTGGATAGAACTCTCACCTCCGAGCATTCTCTGTCGACCCGGGCCAAAACGATCTTTTGAAGAAAGGTATCTACAACTTTATTCATGGGCATAGATTCTATCCGGCTCAAACAAATATCGTCAATTCCTTTATGTCTTAGCCCTTTCTACATCTAACAAGGCTCCTAGCATCACCTCTTTATTTTCAATTGTGTTTTTACTTTTCTACGCGTCCGTGTAGTGCTGTGTCAGTTGAATTCACTGCTCAATAGACATGTTGTTCTTGATGTATTGGACTATGTACCAATAATTAATTCCTGATATATCTGTCGAGTAGTTTCTCTAATGTTCTCTGTCTATACGAATGATATTAAACTTAAAACTTAAAGACTTCACCTTTTTCCGTCCTTTTGTCTCTGGTTTAAGGAACGAAAGTTACTCCAACTTCTCTCCATACTTTAGGTATGTAACCGAAAGCTACACTACTTCTGAATACATTGCATATTCTGCGATACAAAAGTTCTGGCCCCTTATGTGGATAACTACCATCCATAATGGGTCATTTATATGGCAGGCATGAGTTTATTGCCCATGCTACTTTTTCATAGTTTACAATCTTTCTGATTTTTTGCCAGTTAGTCCTTGAATCCCTCGTTGCTTGCTGATCCCCAGCCAATGGATGATTTTACTATTTGTGCTTCAGTAAAATTCACTCTGAAGAGCTCTTCAGCCGGATTTATTCCTGTATTGGTATACCCGTCCTTTTCATTTAGTAGTGAGTTAATTGGTTGTGTTTTCTCCTTTGAGATCACACTTTAAAGTCTAGCACTATCATAAGTTCTTTCAATTTCATTACTGAGCTTTTTTCGTGTCTTTCTAATGGCTTCTCTTATAGCTTTATAGAATTCCACCCACGTGGTTCTGCATTCTTCTCATTCTGCATTATAAATATATTGTCTGCGGTGGACTAATCGGTCTGATTCCATTTTGATTATCATCAATAATTGTATTCTCTGAATATTTTAATACTCTATTATAGGTAATATCAGAAAGAATTTTATACAATACATGTAATAATATAATTGTCTTATAATTCTGACATTCCGTCTTATCTTCTTTCTTATATATTGGCTGTCTAAGTCTAACTGCTCATTCCTTCGGCATCGGATTCTCAGTGTATTGCAGATATATATATATATATATATATATATATATATATATATATATATATATATATATATATATGTTCTCGTTTTTTATTCTCATGCCTTTAGGTTTTTACCGAAGTATTTTCTCCTTGTTATAATGTTTTGTTTCTCTATGAGTAGTTCTTTGGCGTTGTCTTTGCATAACGTCAGTTTTGGCCTAAATTACTGTATGCCTCCTTTTATTTTTTTTGTAGAATTTTCTGCTTTCATGTCTGTTGTTATGCTGTAGGATTTCTTGTACTTTTTTTAAAGGCCCTCTTCGTTCTTCTGCATATTATAGTCGCTTGTACTCTCTTCACGTTATAAATTTCCTTACTATTTCTGGTGTTTTTTTTGGTCAAAATAAATGAAAAGAGGGGAGGGGAAGGATTTAAATAGTCGTAGTTAAAAAATAGAAGTTATTTTACTGGGTTGGAGTCATATTCACTGTATTAAGCTGCACAATATAGCCACTACTTGTCTGCCCGCTGAGATAAATTATAGACTTTAAATGATGCACCTTGGCCTATTTGACTGAACTATTCATTTAAGCTCACACAAAAACTAGAGCTCCCTAAAAGACATATTTTTTACTCTAACTAATCTTGAATGATGCTTATGGCATACGTTTATTGCATCGTTAAAGTTTATTGGCTCTCTGGACGTGATAACCACCTAATTGCTTTAATTGCTTAGTTTATAGAATGAAAACTGATTGATACCGTTATTCAACAGCGGCAGATATTTTATACAAACAAAAATAGTTAGCACTTGGTAGATTGATGCGATCGACAGTAATTTACATGTAATTTGACTCGATTTACATCGTGTACATTTATGGGATTTATTTTTGTGTTTAACTGTTTTATGTTTGTGAAAATGATACCAATCAAATTGTAGTTTCAACTAAAAAACGTCGATACTGTGTTGCGACACGTACCCAACAGCTGTATTTAAACGCATACTAAATTAGAGAGTGGAAATTATTATCATATCTCTTTTGCCAACTTAAATATTAAATATTTTAACATATTTAAATGCCTTTTATATTTCGCCTGTTGCTTCATCAATTCCTGGATTTTTATTATTTTTTAGCTTATCTTTTATTTCTTTGATCTCGTATTCTTTTCGGCGATTTTTCGACATTCTGGATATTTAGTTAAACAAATTCGTCGAAGTATTCTTTTTATCTATTTACAAGGTTCCTCCCGTTTGCTGTCATCACATTTCTGAATAATTTGACTGATGTCATTTAATGCCACTGTAATTATGGATCCACTAATGTCTTCTTTCTTCTTCCGACTCAGCGTTGGCTGGCCTGGACTGTAGCATTTTTAATCCACAAAAGATTTGGTAAAGAGATTGGTAATCGAAACACAGATTGGTAATCTAAACAATTTGAGAAAAGTTGTTACTTTGTAGCAATTACTTGTATTACTCTCTGATAAACTTCTTTTCTATTGGTAAACAATAAGACGGTAAATCTGACAGGACTGAAGAGCGACGATATAAGGTAAGTGTGTTTGCTTCTCTTTCTTTTTGACTATGTATTCATTTTGTTTTTTGTTTAGAGAAGTTTAGCCTATCTGTCATATTTTTAGAGTCGTTCTTAAACCAATCTCATAGGTCAAATATCAAGTTTTCCTCGTCTCTCGATAAAAGACTAGGTGGCGTCCTTTATTTTGCCCCTTTCTTTTAGTACCAAATTCTGTCATTTTCATTGGTACCTCTCAATTTTCAATTTTTTCTATAAATATACCCCATTCCAGATCTATAGACCACATCCCAAAGCCCACCGTTGTTTCCTACAAGACACTTGAGTGCAGATTTGCAAGGTGAACATGAACATACATGCACATAAATTTCTTATTTTTTTATTAAACCTTCACTTCCCACTCAGGAAAGTATCGTTCTTAGTTCGATGTAGTACTTCTACGTTTGTGATATATTTATTGTAAGATCCTCTAAGAAAATGTGGATACATTCACATTTCAAATTCGTTCAGTTATTTCATATTTATTTATTTATCGTATTGCATACAATAAGAACACATAGTTAAAAAATCAATATAAAAAACGTTACATGAAGTATTACAAACGAACATCTAATGTATTATTAATATAATGTAAAACATTTTCGGTCGCATTCATCGAAAACTCCAGGGAATCGCCTTCGGGGACATTCTTCAATAATGTGACGGACGGTCTGTCGTTGCGCACCACAGTCACACTCAAGAGTAAGGGCTTTTCCCCATAGCTGTCAGCACATTTACCGCTGCTTGTTCTTATTCTGTTTAGCGTTGTCCATCTATTGCGGGTCAGTTCAAAGCGTGGCGGTTTCTGATTGATACAGGCCATTTGATATGCTTCCTGTGGTGAGTCGCTCTCCCATTGTGTTCTCCAAGCGTTGGTCAGGTTGAAATGTTCCTGATGTAAGGAGTTGGCTCTTAGCAATGGAGGATATCTGGAGCGCAGTCTGTTTATTTCGATATCAAGCTTATATTGGTGGATGGGTAGTTGATGGTTAGCCTCAATTTTTCGATATTCTCTGAGAAGAGAATGACTTCTACGCAGTTTCGGCGGTGGAATGTGACTCAGAATGGGAAGCCCATCGTTCGGTGTGGGTCTAATTGTGCCTGAGATCATTCGCATTGTCTGGTTTAATTGGGTGTCAATAATCTTCGTGTGTTTGCTATTGAGCCATACCGGGGAAGCATATTCAACCACCGAGTATACAAGTCCAAGAGCGGATGATCTGAGTACGGAGGCTGAGGACCCCCATGTAGTGCCATATAGCTTTTGGACTATATTATTTCTCGTTTTCAGTTTTGCTATCGTTCTTTGAAGATGTTCTTTAAAACTCAATGTTCTGTCAAGAGTCATATGAGGACTTGCTTTAAAACTCAATGTTCTGTCAAGAGTCATATGAGGACTTGCTGGATGGATAAGATGTACTATTCGATCCACAGCCTTTTAGTTTATGGACTTTTTTATGTGGTCATTTCCGAGATAGTCAGCTTTCCGAGACAGCCAGCTGCATTTGCACGATTTTTATTATATCTACCTTCACTTAATTTAACCTAAAGACCACCCTTAGTTCCCGGAGGTTTTACAGGTGGAGAGTTGTCTTGTGAGGTCCAATCAAGAACCATCTCCAGTTTGAGATATTCCAAAAATGTTTTTTTTAATAAACACAAAAATATTAAATACAAAAATGTACAATTTGTGAGCCCAATAAAATGTAAGCGTTAACTGCCTAATATCATAAATCCACACCAGTTACTGTAAATTCATTTATGAAGTGATTGAATATAATAACATACAACGGTATTTGTTTTACCATTACTGTGAGTAATACGAAAGCTATTTTACAATATATTATGTATATTAATACACACATCTCAAATATTAACTCATAAACCATCATATTACCAGCAGTTTGAAACGTAAATCTATCCGAGTTCTTACCCGCTTTTCTGAATTACAATCACAATATAGAAAATATATTCCGGTATGGAGGTGCAATACATTTTATCGGCAAAATATTTATGACTGCATTATGTAAATTACGAGTTCCATATAACATGTACACAGACCGGTAGGTGATGCTTTTTAATAAAATGAGATCGTACAGGCCATTTCTATTTTCACAAGTATATTTATCTTTTAGTTCTAGGTCTAGGTTTTTGTAATAACCATCTAGTACAGTAATTAAAGAGTTAGATTAATTAAAGAGGAAAGATATATATATATATATATATATATATATATATATATATATATATATTCATTTTATTTTACGTGTTTCAACTTTCAATTATATTATTAAAATATAATTGAAATTGATAATTAAAAATGCTTCTCTTGCATATGTTGTCATATTAACGAATCTCTTTATGATTTGCTCTAAACAAATATTTCTCTCTCAAATATATATATAATATATATATATTATATATATATATATATATATATATATATATATATATAATACAGGGTGTTTAAAAAAAGTAACAATCTCTTAGGTTAAGTAAAAAACCGAAAAATAATTGGGTTTGCTTAGTAAATAATTTTTGTGTCCATCCGTTTTCAAAATAACGAGCGTTAAAAAAATGTTTTTTACGATTTTGTGGAAAGTACTGGCAAAACTAACGAAATTTTATACGAATTTATTTTGGATGCTGATACATCCCATGGATTTGTTTTTATATCTGATTCTCATACGCTGGACATAGGGTTAGTACCAAGTATTATTTAACACAACTTTTTTAAGTGTAGTCAGTTTAAGTGTAGTATTAAACAGTGTAGTTTAAGTGAACTTAAACATCATACAATTTTACACCAAAAAGGTACTCTTGATAAAACTCGGTACTGTGTATCATTTTCGGAATATTTGATTTGAAAACTATGAAGTAATAACATTAGAATGATATAAAGTAATCATAAAGCTATTAATTAAAAAAAAATCAAAAGAAGAAAATAAATACTACGAACATACAATAAAATTCAATTAGAGTAAATGTTTAAAATGTCCTCCGATTTCACAAATACACAAGTCTATCATTTTTTCTAAAGAATCCATTAATCTTCTAGCCGGTTATGGATCAGCTATGAAACCCATGAACGGCTAGCGTTACCATATGGTAACGGTTACGCCCATCTCTATTTACGTTCATGTTATTGAGAGTTGTTGATAATTTAATATAGCGGTGGTTTAACTGGATTCTTTTAAAACAAAATTACCATTAGTGTGTTGAAGTTTGTGGTATAAAATGTACTCTCAGCCACTGGACTTCCGTCTAGAGTAAGTGTTAGAAATATTTTATTTTAAGTAGAATTCTTAAAAATATATGATAGTTAATAGATCCCTTTTGATCTGTATTCGATTATTTTGATGCTAACATTTACCAACTTCATAATTAGCACTATTTTGTAGAGCATTACCATATGGTAACACTAGCCAGTTGTGGGTGCAGATGTTAATTTACTGTTATTTGTTTAAGCCGAGATTTTACGTTAGAAGAGGCCTTAAACATGGTTTATGATGATGCGATAACATTCAAAATATTTTTATAGAGCCTCCAGAATTAAATATTCTCAAAGATGAAGACTGAGGTGAAGAAGATAATGGAGGTATTATTGACAATCTTAACAGACAACAGCTAACAGCCGCTGTTGAAGTACGATTTCATACAGAACAAAAGCAGTTTGAAGAAAATGAAATGAAAAGGTACGAAATACCGGAACGACCAGGCAGAACCAAAGTAACTTGGACAAATGGAGATTTAGTTCCTCTTGCAAGACAATTTCCAAAACAAAATGATGCACGATTCAAAATCTTGTTGAAGTTTTTGAAATTTTTTAGATGATGATATAATTCAGTTCATTGTTGATGAATCAAATAAATATGCAATATTCTTGAATGGCCCAAATCCTACCATCACGCTGGATGAAATGAAATGTTGTTTTGCTATTTTCTTTTTAACGGGATATGTCGAATTACCTGGTCGAGACTTTTACTGGGACTCTCAAGATGATGCGAAATCAGATGGTAAGTCAAGCTATGCGCCGAGATAGATTTCGTCAAATTATAAGATACCTGCACTGTGCAGATAACAACAAACTGGACAAATCTGATAAAATGTGGAAATTAAGACCGTTGATGGATAAGGTGAAAAAATTTTTTTAGATAACTGGATTCCAGAACAAAACTTGGATTATGACGAATCCATGATAAAATATTTCGGGCAACATCCCTGTAAACAGTTTATTAGGGGAAAACGAATTAGGTTTGGCTACAAGATGTGGTGTCTGAATACTCTCATCAGGTTATCTAGTAAATTTTGATCTATATCAAGGAAAAAACTCTAAAGGAAACACCAGATTTGAAAACGAATTTGAAAAAAACATAGCTCTAATGGTGAATATGGTACACGAATCCCCTGAAGCTTATTTACGGGTTTTAATATTTTATTTTATTTAAAACAACTGGGATACAATGGAACAGGAACAATTCGGGAAAACTGCATACATAAATCTTGCCCATTACTCCAAAAGAAAGATCTTTTGAAACAAACTGTGAGAGGTGGCTGTAGTTCAGTACTAAACAAGGATGATGGAATAATTATCGTTAAATGGGTGGATAATAATGCAGTAGCTGCGGCGTCTACATGCCATGAAATAAATCCAGTTAATAGTGTAAAAATATTTTCAAGGACAGCGAAGAAAATTATTCAAACCAGTCGTCAATCAATTATAACTGAATAATTTTAGGAGACAAGTAAGTACAAGCATATCTTACCAAATTTCTGACTGCCCCAAAAGCCGTTGGAAAACCAGCAATATCACGTTCCAGCTTGACATTTAACAAAGTGTCAGATGATCCACGATATGATGGTCGTAGACATTTACTTGTGCCTAATGAAAATAACAAGTAGAAAATATAGAACAAGTAGAAAAATATCAGTATTTGGGACCTTTGATTAATGAAACCAATGATCATACTGTAGAAATAAACAGGCGAATAGATATTGCCAGATCAGCATTTATACGAATGAAGCCACTTCTAACGTGCAAAAATCTAAATTTGGAGATCAGACTACGTACCATTCGCTGTTATATATTTTCAATATTATTATATGGAGCTGAGACTTGGACATTAAAAAAGATTAATTTAAAAAGAATCGAGGCCTTCGAACTCTGGTTATACCGCAGAGTATTTAAAATATCATGAACTGATAGAATTACAAATAAAGAAGTACTGGAGAGGGTTGGTAAAGAAACAGAACTAATCACCACTTTACAAACCAGAAAACTGGAATACCTAGGCCACGTGATGAGGGGACCAAAATATATTACCTGATAATACAGGGAAAGATTCAAGGAAGAAGATCTGTTGGCCGAAGGCAGAACTCATGGTTAAAGAATCTACGTGATTGTTATCAATGTAGATCGATTAATTTGTTTAGAGCAGCAAGTTCTAAAATAAAAATAGCCATTATGATTGCCAACCTCCGTAGGGAGACGGCACTCTAAGAAGAAGAATGAAAATAAGAAAAGAAGATGTGCCGGGGAAGGGTGTTCATCTAATGTACGTTCAAAATGTTTGAAATGTGACGTTGGGCTATGTATAGAATATAATGAAATACCATACCAAATAATTTTGTATTACACATTAGGCTGTGTTTCTATTCCAGTCTATAACCAATAAATGTCAGTGGGATGGCAAACTTTTTACTGTTACTTCATAATTTTCACATCAAAATATTTCGAAGACGATACATAGTATCGAGCTTTACCAAAAGAACCTTTTTGGTATACAATTGTATGATGTTTAAGTTTACTTGGAATTGTGATGTCAGTCAACCTGGTTCTTCTCCAGAACATAATAAAAAACGAAGAAGTCAGGAGAAGAACGTAATAATAGAAAATAGACCAGGAAACGCTGGTGTATCGGATATACCTAGGAAGAGCAGTACGGTAAGAGATGGGGGCTTGTTCCTCGATGTAACTCACTTAATAGATCTGTGCTGGTTGAGCGTGTACGGTTAAAAAAACTTAATAGTGATAGTTATAAATAAATTCGTCTTTTCTAACAATCAGTATGTTTGTTATTTGGCAAATAATGATCTGAATAAATTGTTAAAAAACGTTGTTTTCTAACTATTTTCATTTTTTTAAATAAATTTTCTGATATAAATTAAATTTTGATGTACGTAATACATTTAAAATGTCTTCATGAAACGCCACTGATAGATTGTAAATAAATAAGGATTTGGATAATTTGCGCTCACCAAGCGAAGTTGTTACATTGTGTTAAACCGATATTCATTTGAGTTTCTTTACCAGATTCTGTTCCATGTATTCGTTACCCTCCTTCGTATTTGGTTGTACAAACTAATGGTACATTGTAATCAAAGTTACATATTTTATTGACGTTTCCATTTTGAGTTCGCAAATCATTTAGTCAAACTTCCAGATTGGAACTCGAAACGTCAAGGAAACTTACATCCGATTTTAATTAAAATATACTTTTAGTTTTCTACAAGTTGCTTATGACGGACATAATGCATTTGCTTCGGTTGCTAGGGTTGTACTTAGTCTAGTGTGAAAGTTTTATTTGTCGAACAAACGAAAAACTTGACGTAATTTAATGACTTACAATTATTACGCATTAAAATTTGATAGCTTTTGAATTGCCCAAAGATAACCTGGCTAATAGCTTCATTATCTGACGTAGAAAATGCTCACATTTTGTTTAAAAACTTTGTAGTAAATTCGAATTCTATATAGCCGAATACAAAATCTACTACATTTAGAATTAACAACCAACTGTTTACTTTAGATCTGGTACTAATTAACGATTAACAGCTAATTTCATCGCTATAAATCAGCTCTCCTATAGGACAATCAGGTCATAAAATTTTAACTACTCACATTCAGTTCAACCAAATAGATCCTGCAAAAATAATGTTGTAACATATGGTGCCAACGACATTTCTGAAGTTGACTATTTCCTCTTCTACTTCAACCTGTTTGCATCCACTCGTGGGCAAAGGCCTCCTATGAATTCTTCACTCATTTCTGTTTTGTACTATTTGGTGCCAGTTGCTCCCTACTTTTTCTTTGATGTCATCTAGCCACCGTTTTTGTGGTCTTCCTCTACTACGAATGTACACGTGTGGTCTCCAATGTACAATGGTTCTCGTCTTTCTTCCGTTGTTTTGTCGTGCCACGGGCCCTACCCAGCTCTATTTCATTTGCACAATTCGTTCAATTACATCATTCTCCTTCATCCTGCTTTCCACTTCCTCATTTCATAAAGTTCTCTCAGAGAAACTCACAACATAGCTCGTTAGATCTTCTACGCGCTACTTGGAACGAGACAGGGAGCCTCCTTGCTGATGAATAGAGTGTGGATATGTATGAATGGAGAATAAATGAATAAAGGTAATGCTTCGGAAGTGATGCCGGCTTACAGTGGCCATTCCGCTTCCGAATCGCTGGACGACAGAGGAGGGTCTGGTTTAGCAGGTAGGCGTTCGGCGTAGACTCGGCGACGAGAGGGCATTTTAAAGTACCTCGGGAACTATCGCCGGGAGTACGAAGAACGAATCCTGCATTAAGGTTAGTCAGGCGGCGTCCTGGACTGAGATGTCTTTTGAAGATTCCAGACCCTCCCACTATAAAGACAAAAAAAAAAGATCGTCCACTGTGATTTTCTTAATCTATTGGCTGATAACTCTAAGTGTCACGGTCTCCATTCCATAGGTCATAACTGGTCGAATACAACTGTTGAATGCCCTGTTCTTTAGATTTATTGGTATATTTTTATTACTGCTGCTTAAGATATTATGATTCTTCTAGTTATCTCTGCCGTTTGATTCTGTTTGCCTAGTTTGATTGTATGACCTAGTTATACATATACACTTCGACACTTTCGATCCCACTTCCATCTAATTCTATTGTGATATTCTGATTTGATTTGATGATCATTTTTGTTCTATTTAATTCATTTTTAAACCGATTTTCGGAGCTTCTTGTTGAAGCTTCTTTAGCATGTACAGCAGTTCTTCTGTATTGCTTGTGACTACTATGTCATTGGTAAATATTAGATGACTTAAAAACGTGCCATCGATTTTAATTTAGCGTTTTTTCCAATTTAACTTCACTTGACACTAAACTCTCTCAAATCTTCTCTAAAATGTTTGGTGGTTTGCCTAAAACTAGTGTCTTACTTCTTCTTCTTCGCGTGCGTCATTCTATAACGGATATTGGCGATCATCACAGCCTATTTTACTCTGCCTACAGCAGTTCTGAAGGGTTCTGTTATTTTTTTACTCCACTACTGCTTTAAAAACTTTTCAACCAGGACGTGCGTCGTTCCCCGGTCTTCCTTTTTCTTCCACTTTCCCTTGTATACCCAATCATTCATATTTTTCATTTCTTAGTTGTGACCAAAGCTCATTTTTTTTTTCAAATAATAACAAAATTTTTCTTCTACTTTCAACACTTGAATCGCGATGATCCATCAATAGGAGATGCCAGGAAACCTTGAAGTAGTTTCATTACATAATGTTACTAAAGGAGGAGTTGACACTATTGACCAGTTATCAAGCACATACTTCGTTTCCCATAATAGCAGAAGGTGGACGTAAATGGTTTTCTATGCTTTGTCAAAGTTTTGTGGAATTATCTCACAAGTGATTTATAAAATGAACACAATTATTTGACAAATCTTGACATGTCATTGATTGCCGAATATTAGGAAGAAAGACTGCAAAATCCGCGACTACCTCATACGTTGCGCGATACACTACAAAGAACAATATGTGTGATTTGTCCCAGAACAATAGATAGAAAGTGTTACTATGTATGTTATGTTTGCAGGAATTTTGTTTGTTTATTAACACGTATCTTTCAAATGTGATAAACGAAGTATTTATTATTGTTTAATCTTGTTTTTGTGTTTATATTATTATTTATTATGTTAGTTATAACACAAATGTTTTATTTTTTATACTTTTTTTTTCGTTATTTTAGAAGACTGGAGAATCTTTAAGTAGCTATGTTTATTATTTTGGAAATGTGTAATACAGTTTGTCAAGTTTGACTTGATTTTTTGCGTTTATTAATACACAGTACTCACACCAACGCTGGGTTAAGGGAGATGTCATTATTGTAACTGACTCGTAAAGTTGCTGGCTGAGTAAAAGTAAAAACTCAGACTTATTATAGTTTTAATATAATAAATACACAAATAATAAATTCTACTCGTTTGACACTCACATTTTTGAGTTTGTTTTTGTTTTATTTCTACGATAATATTTATTTTGAGAAATTTTGTTATCCAAATAATTCCAGCAAAAAAATAGACTCCTATGAAAAATGTTCAATTTAAAACAGATCCCTCCAGGACCAATGTTTCTTTATCTATCAGTTCTATCACCAAACAATTCGCGCAGCCACCACAAAAACTTAAGATAGCTCGATATGTAAACGATTAATGAATTCTAATAAACATACCTAGCTGTTTACCTTTTTTTCTTACATATTATATATCAGTAGTAGATAAAAATATTTTAAATGCAACAATTTTTCTAATTGTGTTTTTCTTTTCTAGGTAAATATTTATCTACTTTACAAACGCTTCAATTAATCCAGAGCCTTGATTGCGTGCACTGCGTAAGTCTAAATATTAATTCTCTTAGGCGTTATACCGCTATCTTTTTCGACGAAGTTAATTAATGATTTAATTAATTTAGAAGATAATTATAATTGATTACTTAGGGTATTATACACCCGGGTTCGTTTTTATAAAGCACGAAAGTCAAGCCTCCCGTCCCTCGGACTGTATATTTTCCGTCGTTTTTACTCTGTCATAAAAATGTTGTTTTTGTAGGTTGTATTTTATCGTATTTTCCGAATAAAGTTTTATTTTTTTAAAAATAAATAACGTTATTTGTGTTTAAAAATGCGTGCAGAATATCCTAGCAATTATGGAGATAAAAATATTAAAATTTAAAATTGAAACAGTAAAACTCTGATGAAAACGAAAAAAGAGCTTAAGTCAAAGGCACGTAACAAGACCGCTTTGCTGATAACTTCATTACTAGTGGACCAAATAAGCGAAGATATCTATTACAACATCTTTATGTATAACATTTTACTGCTCTATTTTGTTAATCAGCGCTGTTAAACAAATTTTCGGAATGGTACCGATCATAATATTATCGTACTTATACAGTGAATTTATGAACAAATACGTTTGAAGTTATATATATATATATATATATATATATATATATATATATATATATATTTATATATATATATATATATATTTATATATATATTTATATATAATAATATATATATTTATATATATATATATATATTTATATATATATTTATATATATATATATTTTATATATATATATATATATTTATATATTTATATATATATATATATATATATATATATATATAATATATATATATATATATATATATACAACACAGTTAATAGGGCTGCAGTCAGAAGTTTGGCCGGGATGTGAAAAAAACACTCTTTTAACTTTTTGTTTAGCTTTCGGAATTGTTTTATTCTTTTTTCAAGACACTGTAATAAGAAGAATATGTAAATATTTACAAAATATCACAATTCGTCAGTGCAACTTACTAGTCGTTGAGATATATATATATATATATATATATATATATATATAATATTATATATATATAATATATATATAAATTCAATTGTTTTTGTTAAGAAACTTTATCAAAATTTATTTCAGAGAAACATTTATTAGAATAGGGCATTTTTTTAATAATATTTTTTGTAATAATGTTAGCAGCAGCTTTATATAAAAAACTAATTTTATTTGGTGAGTTAACAAAAAAATTTTTTATTTCTAGTTCAACTTTTATATTTTTTCCAAACGAGTCACAAGTACTTCTTTTTTCTTACTCTTTGTTTAGCTTTCGGAATTGTTTTATTCTTTTTTCAAGACACTGGAATAAGAAGAATATGTAAATATATTACAAAATATCACAATTCGTCAGTGCAACTTACTAGTCGTTGAGATTATATACAAAATATATATATATATATATATATATATATATATATATATATATATAATATGGATATCTTGGGTTTAGTAGTCAATATATTGGCCTTTAAGTAAAACTCTTTTAGGTTTGTTAAGCTTTCGAGTTTATTTTACTCTTTTTCAAAACGTACTAAAATTAACATAAAAAATTACATTAGAAAAATGAAGTTATTATATCTTCAATAGGCTTACCCTTGTGAGGATTGTGTTTTAAAATTAGCAAAATTAATTAATATAAATCAAATTTAATGTCATTATGTTAATTAATTTTGCTAATTTTAAAACACAATCCTCACAAGGGTAAGCCTATTGAAGATATAATAACTTCATTTTTCTAATGTAATTTTTTATGTTAATTTTAGTACGTTTTGAAAAAAAGTAAAATAAACTCGAAAGCTTAGCAAACCTAAAAGAGTTTTACTTAAAGGCCAATATATTGACTACTAAACCCAAAAGATATCCATATATATTACTCACATAGTCACTAAAGCCCTTTCTAAGAAAGAATATATATATATATATATATATATATATATATATATATATATAATATATATATACATTTTAGTGGATTCTCTTGGGCTTAGGTTCATAAAAAAAATTTTAGTTTGATACTAAGACATTTTTTCCGACGTTTTCAAGAATATAATATTGACTAAAAAAAACATTTTATGACAGACAATACGGTTTAAAAAATAAACTTTTGATTTGCAAAGCATGTAAAGATTCGGTATTAACAATTAGACGTCACAATTAAAATAATATTAAAACATAGGACATACCCACTAAGTCACTACAAGAAAAATGTTTTTTAAATCTAATGTGTTGTTTATTGATGTTAGTTTATCGTTTAAACAATCAGTTATTTTAACATCATAGGCGTTCTGAGATTGACTTTTTATGTGTTTTTAAATTTAGTTAAAATATATTTTATTCAAATTTTTGACATCTTTTTTATCATTTATTGCGTTATTATTTTTTTTTATTTGTATAGACTTTAGCAGCTCCCTCTTTTTCCTGTTGGGTTCACTTTTTGGGATCTTGGTTTTCTCAAAATCAAATTTATGTTTTTTTTTTTCGTTTTCATGTTTTGTGAGGGCGGTTGAGTTTTTTTTGTCTTGTGGGAACCTATTCTTGAGTTGAGTAGCTGACTGGTTCGTCCAATATAAACTCCATCACAATTCGAGCAGATATACAACATGCGATCTTTTTAATAGAGGGGTTTTTGTTTTCAATCTTGTAAAATTCCTTTTTAAAAGATTGTGACTTTTATGAGCAACCGTAATATTCTGTTTAGACAGAAGATTTGCAATTTGTTCTGATAGTCCTTTTATATAGGGGAGAGACATATAGTTTTTCTTTACCGTGTTGGTTTCATTGTTATTATTGTTATTGTAAAATTTATGCAGTCGCGATTTGAAAGTGTTGTCGATAAGGTGGTGTGAGTATGAATTAAGTGTTAGTGCTGTTTTAGCTTTTTTAATGGCCTGAGGTCTATTGATAGGATCGGATAATCTAATAGCTCTATCAGCGAGTCCGATAACTACTGATTTCTTTTGAGACAGGGGATGATGAGAGTTGAAATTCAGATATCTCGACGACCAGGTTTTTTTTGGTGTACCATGAAGTAGTTATAGTGTTGTTTTCTCTATGCAAGGTCAGGTCCAGAAAATTAATTTGATAATTTTTTTTTTCACATTTTTTTCCCATCTGTCGACTAATTCGTTATTTCTTTTTTGGAAAATATTTGTAGGGTCATTTTTCATTTCACGGTATGTTGTATTGTCATTCAATAGAGAATCTATTTTACTGTCATAGTCTTCGGACTCCATAATAACAGTCTTGTTAGTTTTGTCAGGTTTCAGAACAACTAAATTTTAATTATTAATTTTTGAAGGTTCACGTACGTAGAACAAAATTTTGATAATCATTATATGAGATATTTTTATTGAAAATATTTGAGTGTGAATTTTATTTCATAATATTTTTATTGCAATATATAATGTATCATATATGTTTTTTATTATTCCGGTATTCTTTGGACCTTACCTATCATATGTAAAGCATAGATATTGAAGCACGAGTATAACCCTGAGATAAGAGAATTAAATAGTGTGATAAAATCATAATTGCATCATTTAAATAAGTTTAATGGATTAATTATTTAGCAAATTACTTGCTTGGCGCACCTCAGACTTTTAATATCATATTAACTGGCTTCCAAGACGTGGGGCTTGAAAATATCGCAGCTTTACCGATAATAGATAATAGTTTTTAGTTAACATAAATCAGTTTTCATATATATATATATATATATATATAAATATATATATGAAAACTGATTTATGTTATCTAAAAACTATTATCGGTAAAAAAACTATGTAATGCGGCGGTCGATATCTGTCAGATCGTATTACCATCAAATTTATACTTTGTCGTTGTAATATTAAATTTTTGTTGATGGTTTAAAAATTGGTCTGGTATTATTTAATATCTTAATGGGAATTACATAATAGGTAAATGGCCAGTTAGCATGTTATGTAAAATGTTATTTCAAACTAATTATTATTATTATTATATTAAAATTATTATTTTAAAAATTTATTTACTAGTTTAATATTAATTCATAATTAATTTATTATTTTATTAAAATTAGTATTCTACTAAAAATTAGTTTGCAGACTTCTCATCTGTATAGGATTTTGTGTGATTACAGCGCTATATATGGCAAATCGAAAAATAATTCAGATAAAACTTTTTCACATACAATCATAATCTGCAATAAAAAATATATTTTTCCAATTAAAATGTCTTTGATAATTTGTTAAACAATCTTTAAACTTGAATAAAGTTCTGTGTATTCTGTTTGCCAAAGGCTTTGTTGTATCCTTTGTTAATTTTGTATAATGGTCCGTTTGTTATTAGATCTTTAATTTTGTTTTCATATTTAATTTTATCCATTATCACAGTTCCATTCCCCTTGTCTGTCATTCCCCTAGGGTTGCTAAATATTGACGTATTTTCTGCACAGAGCTTATTATGTCTAATTTTAGAATATATAAATGAGTAACAGCAAAATTTAGACCCTTTGACAGTGTTAAACTCTCCGTTTCATTTAAATGTCTATTTGATAGATTGACAACTGTCGCTAATATGTCATTATTTCTATTGGAGTTATCTAAAGTATGTATACTGTTTCGTTTTAAAAGAATATTAAGTTGGAATTGCTTCTCATCTGAATTTTCATACATTTATGTAAACTAAAAATAATTTGATCAAAATTTTTTCTGACAGATATTCTCAAGTTGATTTCATCTAATCGAATGAACTATCTTACAATAAAGTCGTCCCAGCAACGCAACTCAGCAATATTGGCAAGATGGTTTTAAAGTCTAACTTTAAAATGTATATACTATATGTCTGAATTTTTAATATAAACGAGTTATTTAAAATTAAATTATCAAAAGAATTTTTCACCAAGTAACAAAAAACAAAATTTATTTAATTTATTAATGTTATATGTTATGTATTTTGAAAACGATTTCCGAAGTGGAAATTGAAACGTCAATAAATGTACTTTAACTTTGGATTGTGGCTTATTCCCATTAAAATAGTAGTTAAAGCTTCCAAGCCTTTTGCTAGTTGATTAATATGCTTATCACCCGTCTTAGGTGTGAGTCTATAGTTATGTCCAAATATTTTATGTTAGGAGTTGTTTTCATCGATATGTTACTTTCCATGCAGTTGGTGTTTATATTATTAAATATAGGTAGTGATACTTCGCTACTACAAAATGGAATAACAAACGTTTTTTCAAAGTTAATTGTCAATCCTTTATAGTTGAACCATTGAACTATCTTAAACATACCAACTTCAATTTTATTTTTTAAATCTTTCCATGTGTTTGCACTATACAAAATAGCATTACTGCAAACTGATTATTTTTCCTTCGGTGTTTATGTTATATGTCATTTACATACGTTAAATAATAGTGGACCCAAAACTGTTCCTTGCGGTACACCACATTGTAGGATGTGCTGATCACTGTAAGTGTTATTTACCTTCACAATTTGCTGTCTTTTGTATAAATAACTTTGAAATTCCGCATACTCCGCACATTTCCATTGCTTCTAGAAGTTGCGGGTGGCTGACCATATCAAATACCTTCGCCAAGTCTAGAAATACACAAGCAGTAGGTTTATTTTTGTCTACTCTATCATAATGTATTAACAAGTTCTGTAATTGCATCAATTGTAGAAATGCCTTCGCGAAAACCAAATTATGAAGATGATAATATGGTTGTTGAAAAAAGTAGTTAGTCAGGTTTTGAATGACTTGTTAAATATTTTTGCTTAAAGAAAGACAAAAATTTAAAGACATAAGTTGAGCTATTATAAGACAATATGGGAAGCCCCAAGAACAAACAGGGAATGTATACCACAAATATGAAGATTATACTGCCAGGATCTATATAAAACCAACTACAACTGAAACGTGTCTACTAGTACTGCGATGACATCTAATATACTTGAAATCAAATTAAGACTGGCGATTAATAAACTCAATAATGATTCACCAAGTCCAATAATGGTAACAGCAAAAATTCTCAAGGTTACAGAAGAAATCGAAATAAATTTGTTTCACTTCTTCGGCAATCAAATATGACCAAAATAAACAAGGCAACAATTAAAACTTATTTTTACAAATTATACATCGGACTAATCATGAGTCCCAGTGCCTTTAACTTTTATATATGTCAAACTTCTCCACAGGTATATCGATTTATTTCAAATTAAAAGATTTACGAGCTGTATGTAAAAGGAAAAACCTATTTCTTTTAAATCTGGTGAAAAACTTTCTTTACTTTGAAGTTTACCCACATCTATTGTCCTCTATAGCATTTTCTAGTGCTGTATTTATTCCTAACTGCCACCAACCACACGACAAACTCAAGATTAAGTACCGGCCGAACTAAAAGTGTAATTAATTCGATTTCACGCCGCCTCCGACAACTTTGCTTCGCTACCGACGACGATCTTCCAACTTTATCCTGTCACAAAAACTCGGGAATGCCAATAAAAACTAATCGATTGCTAGTATCAGTGTATCTAATAAAAGAATTGGTATTATATTCGAATTCTTTGAATATCGGTTAAGAATTCTCGCCGCCGATCTTTTATGTTATTCGACATTTTTGTTGGTTGGAATGTATATTGTGGCGGTTGTTTTTGGCGTTATTGCTGTATGAAGTGTATTTGTAAAATACAATGCTATTTTATATAGCTTTATGAGGTTGATTCTGCTAAAACGTTTTAAATATCGTATTGTATACAGAATTTGACGTATCTATTTAACTTGTGCCATTTTTGTTCGATTTTACTTCGTTTACTTTTTGTACCATTTTCGACTATCAAATAATAGAGGAAGAGTTGCCTAAACCCTGGCCCCCATTTTATTTTTGAATTTAAAAAAATTCAAATTTGAAAAAAAATAAAACATTTTTGAATATATTATCTCCTACTATGTTTTACATATGTGTCTATTTTTTTTTATTAAGTTTTGCAGGCGTGAAATTTTTTTTCATGAACATTATTACATTTTTGTGTGTTAGAAAAATGTTTCCTAATGTGGGCCTAAAAAAGATATTAGAGAAAATTTTAAGAAAAGCTGAAAAATAAAACACTAACAATTTAAATGAACAAAATTGTAATTTTACATTAAAAATATAATAATTGACAGTCAAGTACGACAATAATCTTATATATAGTTGTCTTATTCTGCGCCTGCACACTCAACGTGAGCCCAGAGGTAACACATAAGGCATTTATCTTAACACTCTCCGTTACAGTCATCTGAAAATTTAACACAACAAAACAAACACTCCGCCTCCTCTTCAGCTGTGACGAAAGATACACCTGGTGGAATTTCTAACACAGAAGAACCTGGGGATATGCTGTCGTCTGAGTCTGTCTTCTCCGGAGCCAGATTCTCACTTGAACTTAAGACTTTTCTTAGTTTTCTCTTTTCTTTGCAACGGGAGACATTTTGAACCACGACCTTTACCACGTGTCGGTTGTTTACTTACCTTAGCTACTTTCTCCTCTCTAATGGTTACAGCCTCTTCTAATTGCGATTTGTAAGGAGAAGAAGTTATAAGTGCTGCACTGGTTGCTTTATGTCCTCTAGTAGAAGCTCTTTTCTTAATTTTCGGTATAGGGTTGATATGAAATGGGCTGTATGGAAAGAATTTTGCTGTGTCCATGTTCATTCTGAGGTTGGCTCTGGTTAGAATTTTGTTTCTCTGAGGATGACAGATTAGCTTGACAGGATCTAGATGACTTTGGCGGAACTACTAAATCAGATGCTCTTGATGTTGATGGTACAGCCAGATCAACTTCAAGACCACTTAATTCTGTTTCACTGGGATTTAATTCTCTCTGCTCGTCTAGTTCCTGAGAAATGGTAGAATTTGGAGCAAGCTGTTGATTCTTACGCGCCTTCACAATGTATTCAGATTCTGTGAATATGTTTCGGTTAATAAGAAAAATTCCAGTAACTCTGAAGCCAATGATAGCTATCTCAGCCTTCTGACATTTAATGTAGGCTCTCCCAAAAAGCTACATTACATCATAAGCACTAACAGGCCGGTTACTATGTCATAACCATTGTCTAATTACTTCGATGTACTTTTAGAGGTCCCATGAATGTCCTGTCAAGTGGTTGTATTTTGTGTGATAAATGGGGTGGGAGTGATAAAATTGAAACATAGTTTTGTCTGGCCAAATCGATTATGTCAATATTTTGGGTGTGACCGAAACATTCGTCCGAAAAGATGAGAAGGACAGGATTCTCTTTCGAAGGTTTTACAAATACTATAAATAGTTGGAATCACATTGTAAACAGATTTGGTTGTATCGATCCTGAGGGATGTGCCGCAAATATAGTTCCCGGTGGAACCCCTTTTTTCAATTGATCGCTCAAATTCTTGCGTGAAAAAATGACTAAAGGAGGAACAAAGATTCCAGTTGCATTTATACAGGCAACGATTGTAATGAGAGATCCAAGCTCAACAAAGGTCAGTGCAGCAACTAGCCTTTTTCTACGCAAACTAATTACTTGAGCCATTTTTGAATGTACAGTTATATTCAAAAAAAGGGTACATGTATTAGAAAGAGAAGTTAACGTCATCCTATTTGTGTAAAACCGGCTGGGATTTTTGGAGGTTATCAAATGTCACAGGTTATTAAAAATATAAATCATTGAGCATTAATTAGACGAAACCATTTATTCAACAATTATATAAAGAATAATTTTAATGACTGTTACAAATAGAATTTAGTATTTGGTGATAGAACCGTGTGATTCTATAACATTATAGTTATTATAACATAGCAATATATAACATATTATAACATTATAGTCTATTATAACAAATAGACTAAATAAATCTATGATTTATTTAGTCTATTTGGCATACTTTGAATTATATTACATATCATATTTGGATCAAGATCTTCCCAGCACTCTAAGATTGTATCCCACAATTGATCTGAATTTTGTGGCATAAAATTTCTTTTATATATTTTTTTAACAATTATGTCCCAAATGTTTTTAATTGGAGTTATATCTGGACTGTGCGCAGGCCATGGCAATACTTCCAGGTTTTGCGTTTGAAACCAATTCCTTACGGCATGGGCAGTGTGGACTGAACAATTATCTTGTTGATATATAAAAGTATTATTAGGATACAATTGCTCAATAGAAGGGAGCATTACGTGTTCCAAAACGTTAATGTAATTGTCGGCAGTAAATCTTCCCTCTAATCGCCAACAAACACTAGGTCCATCTATACTAATCCAACCCCATACATTTACAGAAAAACGTCCAGATTTATTATGAGAGTGAATATATCGTTCTTCAAACCTAGTATTGGCTGGACGATAAACACGGATTTGACCGTTATAGGTCGACTGAAAAGTCTTTTCATCAGTAAAAATGACGTTGTTCCAAAATTGTGGGTAGCGGTAAAAGTGCAAATATCTCTCTTGCTTGTCGATGTTCAACAGTTTCTAATGGTTTTTTAGCAGCTGGTCGGTTTTTTAATTCAGATTCATTGATCCTTCTGGTTACAGTAGGTTGGGCACCAGGAAATCCCGTATGAATCCTTGAATCCTTCGACGTCGCAAATGGATTATCTCTTAAGAATTGAACTAAAGCAGCATCTTGTTGAGGAGTGGATACTTTGGAACGCCCTGAACCAACTTTTCTTTTTAATGATTGTTATTGGACCTATCGTTGCTTAATTCTGAAGATTGTTTTCAAATTTTTATTTTCGTAATTATTTGAGCCTTTTCAATCTCACTTAAATGACGAGGCATATTAATTTTTAATTGTACGTAACGTTAAACCTTCTATCAAATTAAACGTCTCTGACGTCTATGAGTTGCATTTTTGATCACTTATGACATTTGATAACCTCCAAAAATTCCAGCCGGTTTTACACAAATAGGTTGACGTGAACTTCCCTTTCTAATACTTGTACCCTTTTTTTAATATAACTGTACGATAGATATACCACTTGCATCTACATTGAAAATTCTATCAGGGGTAAATTTTTCTTTGTCATAAACCTCTTCTAAAAGATTAAAAAATCTATCGGTATTTTCTTTACTGAATCATAAAGCTCTTGCAAAGGACGTGCCAGTTGGTTTTCGTTCTGATAACTTCCTTTTTTGTCGTTTTAAAAAAATACTTTTTTTTAAACTAGGCCCATTTTTGCCCAGTAATTTCATGTTTGAACGGGTGTTGAACGTGATTCCTTTCAGCTAATTGTACAGTTATTCTTTGTAAATCTGTTCGTGTAAGGACAAAGCATGATGCTTCCATGGCTAAACAATAATTAACTAGTTCATTCTCAAGTTTTTTGTAAAAAACCGGTGGCCTACGAACTTTTGTAAGAGATGCATCCAAGGGATTTTTATATTTTTCTTTGGCCAATCGTTACAGAGTTGATCTTGGCATATTATACATCTTACTGGCTTTTTTTAATACCATTGTCTTTTTTTCGCAGAGCGTCAATCGCCCTTGACATGTCCGAGGGTCTTTGTTTTCGATATGATATCTGCAATAATATTATCGATCAATTTTAATTTTACAAGCCAAAAAATGGACCCACATTATAAAATTTTGAGGGCCCAGATTAAGCAACGCTTAACTAAAATTTAAATATCAAATTTCTTATTTTAAAAATAAACTAAAGCCAAATGTTAGACCATGAATCAGTAGCTTGTAATGTCCTCTTTAAAATAACATAATGTTTCAAGTACTTACCAATATAATATTTAATTCCGGTAATACAAACTAAAAACACGCCAGAACATTCCAAACCAAGATTTAGTTTATTCACAGACTATACCTCAAACGAGTTACGACAGCCACTGAAATGGTCGGCCTTGCTTTGGTCTCAAAAGAAACGTCACGTTTAATAGTGTTGCCGCTTTGCAACTGTACTTTACATATATATATATATATATATAATATCAACCTATAATCGGTTCACAATTTGTCGATAGCTCACTACAAGTTTAGCCCTAATTAGAGAACCAAAATACAGAGAGGATAGGTAATACGATATAATAGTAAAAACCAACCTGAAACTGACGGTTTAAGATGTTTTCGACTAACCCACCTTGTATCTGAAGGAATACAATACAGCAGTCAACCTTATAATCCGATTACGAAGGTATTTTAGTTACAAACATTTATTTGAACTAAATAAATATATTTTTTAAATTGTACTTATGTAAATTGTATTTTTTTTTAATAAAACTTCTTTATTTTATTCAAAAATAAAAAGTTTTTTGCCATTTATACAAGATACATTTATTTAATTAAGGAGAAAGGCGCCAAATGTTGCCTGTCAAAATATTCAATGTGTTTTAAATGTATCCAATATTTCCGAATCCGAAGAAAACTAATAAATATTTTTTAAAAATTTAAACGTACAATGAAAGATTACATTATTACTGAGGGCAGAAAGTCCCTGAAAACTTCTACAATGTTTATTTTAATATGTTATGTAACAGGGATAAAAATAAAAGAAAAAATATAGTATAATTTTTAATTGAAAATATTGCATGCAAAAGAAGCTTTTTATTTATTCTAATAAATATATCATTCTGCCTTTAAATTTTTCAAAAATGCTTTTTAGCTTTCTCAGGATTTGAAAAAAAAATGGATTCATTTAAAACACATTGCACCTTTCCCCTTTAATACGTCACGACTACAACTACTATTACTTACCTTATATAATTACGATTAGAAAACTATTCAAATTCAAAATAAATACTTCGCAATCCCAGTCGTCTTGAGGGTTAATAATTAGCGGTTGTGTCTCTACGGTTGCATCATTTATATTATCAAGATCCCACATTTTTTGTTCTTCTTCTATTACATGTCTTACTGCATCTTTCCAGTTTTGTTTTGTAATATGTTGTAAAGACTCATATAACAATTCACGTACAGCTTGTACTTTATATGACTTATTTTTTCTAGCCACATAACTTTTCATTTGTGCCCAAATGAGTTCAATTGGATTTATTTCGCAGTGGTAGGGTGGAAGTCTAAGGACTGTGATGTTTTGCCTTTCCGCCATTTTGTCAACTACGGATTTCTTGAACTTAGATTTGTGTTGCCGGGCAATTTTTAAAAGTTCTGCTTTTACCATTCCATCTTCGTAAGGCAGATACTTATTCCGCAGCCAGTCAAGAATATCCTGTTTCTTCCACGTACTCGTTGGAAGTCTTTCTACTAGTCGTGAATGATAAGGTGCATTATCTAATATTATAATTGAATTTGGTAGTATGTGTTCAATCATCTGCTCGTAATACTCTTCGAAAACATCAGCTCTCATCTCCTCGTGATAGTCTTTTATGCTTTTGGACTGAAATTCTAACAAACAATGCTTAAAAAATCCTTTTTCACTGCCAATGTGAGAAATTATTAATCTACTGCGTGTACCAGAAGGTGGAGAGATACCAGTAGACCAACCTTCCATAAAGGCTTGCCTGGAGCTTAATATATTTTTATCTGACCAAATTTTTTTTTTAGAGTATGACCTGAGTTTACCCACGTTTCATCCTGGTAGAAGATTGGCCTTCCTTCAGCCCGGAATTTTCGTATGGATCTTAGATAATTTCTTCTCAAACATATTATCTCCTCTCAGTCAATCAAAAGTGATCTTCGGTTTGATTTCTCCCACCGGAAATTTAATTCTTTTAAAACTTGCCACAATTTAGTTCGTCCGATATGAGGCAAATCTACCTTCTTGTAAAATTTTGTTTAGGTTTGGTATTTCTTTTTTGATTTTTTGAAAAACAATCCATGAATTTTCCTTCGAATATCATTTTTGGCAAATTTATCAATTTCAATAGGCTTTTTCCCTCTCTTTAAGTGTTCGTTTGTGTTTGGGTTAACTATATGTGTTTTTTTCTTTCTGATAGGAACCTATATATAATTGACTCCCCTACGCCAGTCATGTTGGCACAACTTTCGACTATGTTGCGAATAGTGTTTGTGGGTTTCTGAGAAACCAGAGCATCGTGAACATTCAGGACAATAGTCTTCTCTCTTGATGAATAGACAGACTTACTGACTGTACGCAACAGTACCGGTGTAAAACTTGATGATGTTGATGATGAAGCCATCACAAATAATCCAACAAAACGAGCACGAGTGAAAGATACGTATATGTTCCTAGATATATGGAATAAAAATGAGCCGTAAATTACATGCGATCAAAAACGTACTAAACAAAAAAATTGTTTTCGTTCGTAATAACTTCACCGTTTCAAGTTAAGTTTCGAATATAAACTGAACAGACGAGGCACGTGGCCAAAGCCGGCACCTTTATACCCATTATATTATTAAAAATCTGGGAAATTCCATCCCAATTATCTTGCAACGAATAGTATCTTTGGATATGAATTCCAGGTTTTCTAGTAAAGTGATTAAACGCAAAGATTAGTATTGAAATATCCAAGGAGAAAAGGAATTCTTATTTACAAAATTGTTAATGGTTAAATTCTTATTTTTATTAATGTAATATACTAACCAACATTAGCCGTGAAAGTTTTAATTGTTTTTTGCTAAATATATTAGTATTTAAACATTATTAATATTGATAAACATTTTGGAAAGGAAAATAAATGTAAAACGCATTAATTTTAATGAATCAATACTTCAGGAACGCCTATGATGATACAAATTTTACTACCGTTTTATGACTTTGAGGCACATTTCGTGCTCTCAACAATTTGTGAAAAGATTATAGGGGCCCACTTTAGGATAGGGCCCGGGTTTGGAAAGTTCCTCTTATAATAATCAACTTTTTCAAAAAAAAAAAGATTCACAAAATAAAATATGCTAAATTAAAATCGGATGATAAACAAAAAATTTATTGTAAAATGAACAACAAAATCGCTATTTTTGATTAGTATGAATGACTATTTGATAATTTATTAAAATGTGTTTAAATGTACCTGAACATGTGAGTTTTATCGTGTTTGAATTGTGTGCAAAAGATGGGTCAGATCGGTTGAATAGTTTTTGCGAAATTTAATTTATTTATTTACATTATTTTAATGTTGTACTCCATTATAAAAAAAAGAAATAGCAAATTTAGTAAAGTGTAACCCGAAATATGTCGTTTTTTTTTTCGAGCGCTCTGTGAAACTGTGTTGGATTTTTTGAAGAGCGCTACTGACACTTCAGTCGTCCACACTCACTCATTTTAAATTGACCTAATAAAAGAATTAGATATCGACTAAAGAAGAATTACCAAATGAGTAGAAGAAGGGATTATTAATAAAAATACCCAAAAAAGCAGACCGGAGTAGATGCAATAACAGTACTAAGCTCCTTTTTGGGCATGCTATAATAAACATATATCTATATAAAAAGTTTGGAAACAGATACATATGAATATGGTCACAGTTTCGATGATTTTAATCACTGGATGTTTCAGTGTGTTATAATCAAGATTTTGAAGCCTTTTTCAAACTAAAAATTACTCTGCTGCAAAACGTTGTTTCCATGTTCTATTTAAGCAGTCGTAATCCCATTATCAGATCCATTTTATGGGCAAAAAGTATGAAAATGTTTCATTGTTTATCCTTCGCATCGCATTGCTAAAGATGTCTTGAATCTAAAGCCAAAAAAAAATATAAGTCTTTAATTTTAAATATTTCAATGATACGTCTTTAAACCCTAAGAACATTTAAAACCTCTGTACGGAACATCTTCATTTTATTTTAAGTTCAGTTTATATAAGAGTAGGTTCACGGTCGCATGAACGATTCGACTTCCGCAAAGAAGCCATCCCGTAATTTCTCACTTCGGTTCAGATCATTTACCAATTTGACATAAAATTCTTTACTCTAATAACAACCCCATTTGCTCTTTACCGTGCTATAAATCTGGCAGTTATCGCTTCTCTCTAGTGTCTTCTCTCTATGTGATTAGTTACCTAACACAATTCGATCAGGTACATTAGGAAGGCAATTGCCTCCCACGCCGCGCCAGTTACGAGTACTTAGGAAATTACGATAGATCTAGTGACATTTGTAGTACAGTGTTGCCGCACTTAATTAAGTAATTAAGAACGACGTATACGGAATCGAATAATAGGTGATCGATGAATAATTTAAATATGTGTTGTTCATCGTAAAAGTAAATCAATTTACTGAATTCTCCAATTACCAGCATTTTGCAAATTAGTTTGTAATATGTGAATATTCATGCAGAAATATTCATTGTAGTCTTATTAAATTTATTAAAGGTCATAATTGTAGTAAGTTCTAGCCCCGAAGATTATTAGAAGATTATTAAATATCTTTATTTACAATAGATTGTAAATACATTTTAAGTAAAAATGATACGCTTAGTGGCTTTCGAACTAGAATGGATGCTGGGGATAATCTTCTTCTTCTTCTTCGCGTGCCATATCAGAATTATCCGACGTTGGCGATCATTATTGCGAAGGCTTCCCGATCTTCTGCAATATGGAATAATTGTCCTGCATTTGATATCTGAGTCCATTCACGAATGTTTTTTAACCAAAAAACTTGTTTTCTTGCTTGCCACATGCTTCATATGTATACCAAGTCTGTGAAGCATTAACAAATTTTCATTGTTCTCTCATTCGGAAAGTTAAAAATTTATACAGTTATAGTTATAGTTAAGTCCAATAAAAAGCACTACAAAATCAAAAACACATACTGTAAATACTTTCAATAATCTTCCTCAACTTCTTAAATTAGGGGATATTGGAAACTTGCTGCACACAGTTGAAAAAATATTGAAATTTGTGATATAACAATAGAATGGAACTTGCTGCAGAATATTATAGCATTTTATCCTCCTGAAGAATCGCCACATGAATCCTGGCTTTTGCAATTTGCTGGATTTCATATATTTGAGACTCTGTGAACGGCGGTGTTGATAAAAATGATGGTATATTTAAGGATACCCCTGCAGGACGTAAATCTATGATCAAGAAACTCTGATCTGCCACTATCAGATTTTCAGGCACCAGCTGATCTAAAACTTTGCTTTCCTCAACAATTTTTTTATCAGATATGGACTATGGAAAAGCTGAGCTAATAAAGGTTAGCCATCAAACATCATTTGATGGTAGTAGGTCAATCTCTGGTTTACCGTGCTTGCTAGAACTGTAGAATAAATTTCGGTGCAGTCCAAAATTATCCTACAATTTTTAAAATATGTGAAAGCAATAAGGAGGCAGGCCTGATTCCTTTGTCTAGATGGGAATAATTTTATTCAATTCTTGAAAAGACCTTCATATAGAGCATACAGTGTAGGTAAAATTTTAAGGTCGGTATGGTAAAATTTAACAGGATATCTAACGCAGATATAAAATCATATTTTCAACGAATTAGACAAAGATAACAATCATATTTCCCCTTCGTCTCCCCTCCTAAAATCCTTTTAACACTCATTGGCCATTGCCCATTAGTGAGACGATTAGTTCCGATCAGATATTCTCTGGTTCCGATCCTAATATACCTAAAAAACTAGAGGTGGGTCTTCTCGTTTTTTTAATTTTTAGCGGAACCGTTTTTCGTAAACTGTAACTAGTTGATTGTTTACCAGTATTCAAATTAGCGAGTACACAAACATATTAGCTATTATCGTTTATGTGTATAAGTATTGAAATAAAAGAACCTAACGAAGGATATATTTATTGTAACTTGAAAAATAAATTAAATAATAAAAATGGTACTTAAATAGTTACATTTACATTACACATTATTAAATCGCGAATCGTCTAAATTGACATTTAAAAACATAAGTTTTTCCACTTTTCTTCTTAATCGCGTTCTTCTTTTATTTAAAATTATACCAGATGTTAAACATGTGTTCACAAGGAAAAGATTTTGTTACAATACTACAACATTTTATGAATATAGTGGTTAAGTTACGATATACATGGCGATGGTTTTTTCACCACGGTAATGGACAGTTCCAATCTCCGTTCGAAATTGTCTGTGGATAATATATCATCAGACAATTACATGTCGACTTCTTTTATACCTCTCGATACAGGTGTATGTTTAGATGAGTCATGTCCAATTAATTCATCAAAAATACACCATGGACTTAAGTCATCTTTATCAGTTTCTTTTTCTTGGACTGATTGATTTTTAAGATTTACTAAACTTTTCGTTTCATCCGTTTTCCATAGTTAAAGAACCAGCTTTTAAAAAGTTTGCAGGGTGGATTCCTGGATATAAACCGCCAACAAGAAAAACTGTCAGGTTCATTACTTCAGGAATGTTATGTCAAAAGTGAGCAAATTATTAGATCGCAAGTTGTTAAAGAAGTAGAAAATATCTGTATTACTACTGACCTCTGGACATCTGGAGTAACTGAGAGTTACTTCGCATTAACAGGACAATATTTAACCGAAAATTTAGTATTCAAAACTTTTTTATTAGGCTGCTGCCATTTTTCTGGAAACCATAATCCAGAAAACAGCGATTACTGAAATTATTAATCAGTCGGGTCTAAAACGAAAAGTAAATTTTGCAGTAACTGATAATTCCTAAAATATGGTCAAAGCTATTAAATATGTTTTGTTTTATGATGATTGTGATTTATGATGATGATTAAATTTATTGGTGGGGGACGCACTTAAATGCTGTCGTGTACAAATAGATAAAATAAAAAGTCCTTTTTTTCGACAGTTCTGCAAAAAAACACATTTCAAAAAAGTACCTTATCTTCAGAAAGGCTTTTAAAGTATTAATTACAACAGAACACAGTTCCCAAACGGCCAATCCAAGACGTGGAAACTAGGTAGAACTTCACCTATTACATGTTAAAAAGAATGACCGAGTTAGAAGAGGCAACCCGTTCCACATTGGTATTAAATAATACAGACTTAGACTTAAACCTAATCTAAATAAAGAACACTGGATTATTTGTTCTCAACTTTCCCAAATTTTACGGCCGTTTAAAGAAATAACAAGTACAATGAGTGACCAAAAATACTTGAATGCTAGTTCAGTGATTGTTATGGTACGCTGCCTGCAAGAATCTTGCAATAAAATTTTAGCAAACGGCATACTTACATCCATAGTATATGACATATTACAATTACTAATATCGGGTTTAGCAAAAAGATTTAGAGGGATAGAACAGAGTGGCACATTGTCATTATGTACATTTATGGATTCACGATTTAAAGTGCAGAACAAAACAAAAAGTTAAGAAGCTGGTTACTTCTATAATTAACGAACAAGAAGATTGTACTATTGAAAATCAACCAGTATAAGAAAAAGAAACCAATAAATATGACTTAAGTCCATGGTGTATTTTTGATCAATTAATTGGAGATGACTCATCTACACGTACACCTGCATCGAGAGTCCATTACAACGGTGGAAAAACCATCGCCATGTATATCCTAACTTAACCACTATATTCATAAAGTATTGTAAATGTGAACACATGTTCAAAATCTGGTTTAATTTTAAATAAAAAAGAATACGGTTAACAAGAAGTAAAGTAGAAAAACTTATGTTTTTATGTCAATTAAGACTATTCGCGATTTAATAATAACGCGTAATGTAAATGTAAGTCCGATTTACTATTTGTATTGTTTAGTTTAGAACAGAATATTTAAAACAGAATATTTAAAAATTGGAGGAAATACCACAGATCTGATGCTTGAAAACGCAGTCATAAAAGGCTGCAACCAGTATAAATATCTAGGAAGCATCATATCAGCAGATGGCAGAGTTAAGATAGATGTACAAAACCGAATAACCCAAGGGAAAAAATGCATTCGAATACTGAATTCATTACTGTGGTCTAATAAAATAAAGATGCATACCAAACTTCGCGTATACAGAGCAATTGTAGAACCAATTACCACATATGGTGCCGAATGTTGGACGATGACAAAGAATGAACGAGATAAAGTAGACGTTGTGAAAATGGATTATCTTAGAAGGTCATGTCGAGTATCGAGAATGGAAAGAATCAGGAATGAGGAAATACGAAACCGTACAGGAATTAGAGATACTCTTTCAGATAGAATACAAGGAAGGCAATTACAATGGTATGGTCACGTGATAAGAATGGAGGAGGAGCGGTGGCCAAAGAAAGCCTTAATGTATGTTCCGCCAGAAAGAAGGAAAAGGGGAAGACCACCAAATTCCTGGAGAAGAGAAATTACAAAAACAATGCAATCTAGAGGCTTAGAAGAGGGAGATTGGGGAGATAGGAAAAGATGGAGGCTGAAATGCGGGAAGCGGCAATCGCCGTAGGACCCTCGTTATATGATGATGATGATTGTTTAGTTTATTTTTCAAGTTATAATAAATATATCATTAGGTAGTTTCTTTCACTTCAAAAGATATACACATAAACGTTAATAGCCGTTATGTTTGTTTATGTAGGTACTATCTTACTTGAAACTACTTTTAAACAATCATAGTTACTTGTTTATGAAAATTAAAATTTTTAAATGCTTTTTAGCATTCAAAAAAATTTAAATTTTTTTGGAATCCTGAGAAAACTAACAAATATTTTTGAAAAAATTTAAATGCAGAATGAAAGATAACATTATTACCGAGGGCCGAAGGTCCCTTAGAATACACAAAAAGTTTTTTTAATGAGATATTTGAAATTAAAAATCACACAAAATTTTGTTTTTTTTTTCATCCCTATAACTTATTAAAATAAACATTATAGAAGTTTTCAGGGACTTTCAGCTCTCGGTAATAATGTATTGTTTCATTCTGCGTTTAATTTTTTCAAAAATATTTATTTGTTTTCTCAGGATTCGAAAAAAATGAATGCATTTAAAAAACATTGGCCCGAAATTTTGCTTCTACGCTCTTAACGATAAACTAGCACGACCCACCTCTACTTCTCGTTACTCGATCTTTTGACCAGACGACAATCTAGACTAGACGTTGCCAAATAAAATTAGTGTATGAATATTTTTTAATTTGGCGTTATTGTATGCATGTTTAATTGTTTATTATTTCATATTGGGAAATTATTTTGATGTTTAGATTTTTAGTTCGGAAATCGTACTTAAAATACGAAACATTAATAAATTTTATTTATATAAAACGATTTCCGAAATGGAAATCAAAATGTTATATTACAATTATTGTAAAGAAAACTTGTGGCATATTCCCAATAAAAAAAACAGTAACCTGCCATTTAAATCAATTTCGCCCAAATTTGATTATCTTGAGCATTTTATCTTCTTGATAGAACATTGTTCAAATGCAAAAAAAAGACAACAGGTCAAATAAAACCAATAAGTTTGGCAACGTTGAATTTCCCCTTTTTTAATATTTCCATTCGGCGATATAAAGGGCGTACCTAATTTACCTCTCTTTTTTTAAACAGCTGTTTCTCACTCCATCTCACGTAAGGTCCATACCGACCATAAAATTTTTCCTACACTGTATATCCATGTCATTAGAAGATTGGTTACTTCAATGCAACTTAATCTAGTGCTCAAACTTCGTGTGCAAGATTGAGCCTCAACTTCATTAATATCGTAAGCAACTGATCAATTTTAGGAATGATATGAATGTTTCATTCAGCATAATATTGTAATATAAAGTTGTCCATTAATTCAAAAAGAACCATGAACAACTCATTGTTAGGAATACCAGAATACATTAATAAACGCGCGTTATTTTTTTTCAACATCTCGGTGCTAAATCTTGTACATAGCTTTTCCAGTTTTTCAGTTAAATCAGTCACCTGTTGCCTTAAAAAATAATTCTTAGCATCTTGAGAAGCAGATGATGGACTTGGAGTGAAGCATTCAATTTTACTCACTTCTTGTACTTGTTTTAAGTATCCTGACAGTGGCCCAGTTAAAGGTCCTGGCAGTGCGTCATTTGAAGGTTCTGGTAATAGTTCGGTTAAAGGATTATCCCGAAAATTAACGACTTTTTTCACAGTTTTCTTTCTAAAAAAAACTTTTTATTTAATGCAGTTTACAGCAACAAAAAACATACTTTTTTTCTTGGCATTGTATGTTGAACTTCTGGATATTAAAATTAAGTAAGAATGGACCATTCTCTTTTACTTTATTATTTACAAAGTGGCTACCACGCACTTTTGCAAATTCACTTGGATCTCTGTCTTTCCTTCTGTAAATAAATAAATTATAATTATCTTATCTTATGAGAGAAATCTATCTATTCCTTTCAGTCTTGTTCTTTGGGAATCGATAAAAACTACATGTATGTTTTGAACTGTAATGCTTACAGTTTCGAACAAAGCTCATTCCCATTCTGAAACAATCTTAGAAGGCTAAAAATTAATTTAGTTAAACTCGATAACTCATAACTAGTTCATTAGGAGAAAGTAAACGCCAAAAATAAATAAAAACATAACCTCAAATTTTTTTTAAGAATATCTGCATTAAATTAACTCACCTTTGCAAAATCGAACAAAAACCTGGTAACTAACACATTCTTATGGCAATTTAACATTGTAAACGAAATTGTTTGAAATTAGTATAAGCTCCTCCCAATTTTGTGACGACAGACTTGGGCTGTTTATTTGTTGTTATACCAATTAATAATTTAATATTGTTCTAGATTTTTAACAGTTAAATTTTGTCTTCTTTTGCTCAAAATATTTTTAAATGTTGAAAATGTTTTTTCGACGTTAACAGACGTGATGGGTGCGTAGCTAAACGAAGCCAGATGTTCGAGATCTACTTCGCCTAACTGAAAACTATAATTTAAATTATCAACACTCGTACTTAATAACAAAATTCTTGATATTTTCTTTAACATTTGAAAACCTTCATTGTTTGTTGTTACACTATACAAGTATCTAATATAGCGATAATAAAGTATAACCTGCAAAAATGTTGAATAAATTTCCATAGTGTTTACCAAGAGAAACTGAATATATTAAAGATATTTGATCAATTTCTTAAGGACCAGTGAACCTTGTAGCGTTTACGCTACTGAGTAGTGCAATATTATCAGAGTTAAAAATTGTATTAATAAAACCCCTCACGAAACTTCTTGTGACCCGCCCGCGATCGATTTTTAAATCGACATATTTCCACACACGCGTAGGAGTCGCTTTGAAAAGAAGATTGGCCGAGTCTGTGCGGCAAATTAAAAATTAAGTAGTAATTCATCTATAAAAGAAGTGTGCAAAATTAGAGAAGAATCGATCAAGTTTTTGAGATATAGTGAACAACGACTTGAAAAAATGTTTTCGATAAAAACGCCTTAACTTATTGTTTTTTATACTTACACATGCCCTTATTCCTTATTCCAGGTGCATATAGCGACTTGATTCCTGCTAAAATATCTAGATCATCTTTTTGCTCCTGCTTTCGACGAATTCTGCCTTTTTTTTTATTACATTTGCATTAATTTTATCCGCTCTTGTAATTTGATTGTTATCTGCCGCGAGTGCATAAATATGAGAACTTGATACTGTACTTATTCCAATTTCTATGTAAGCGCTCACTGACTTCACTCACGCATCTCAGTCACCTCACTTACTTTACTCACTCACCTCAATAACTCACGTCACTTACTGACCTCACTCACCTACCTCACTCACTCCTATCTTTTACTCACGTCACTCACTTAACTCGCTCACATATAAATGCCTAATTTTGCTCCGATCACTCTGAAATTTACTACCCCATTCTCCTTAAAAAGAATAATGAGTTTTAATACACGTCAACTAATATACTGTGAGAATCTATTGCAACTGGCTGAATGACTAATGTCAATGCCATAAAAAAAACTAATATACTCGGTGGTGAATCGACATACGATATTCAATGGGAAATTCAAAATTGTTGAATTCCTGCTTCTCTAATTATTTTGCATCAAAATTCATAAGAAACTATTTGTAGAGGACTGAAATATGTATTAAAATCAAATGTTAAAATTGTTCTACGAATTAAATGTATTTAAAAATTTTGTAAAAATATAATACATTTTTCAGGCCACCCCTTAAAGTCAGACCCCACGAGGTACAAGAATGTGTATGACATGTTTTGTTTGGTCATATTGAAATTCTGATATTTGACAATATTTGAATTGTCAATATTTTTATTTTGTGACTAAATTATAAACAACCTATTAAAATACACAAATACTACTACTACTAGTGAACAATAAATAGTAATTTAATATAAATGATGAAATATTAAATAATAAAATTGATGAAATGTATTCAGTTATATAATACACTCCAATTCAATTCCAGGTTATACAACCATTCAAATAATTTTAATACAGTTTTACTGTGATCCTTCCTAATACTAATTTACGATCATTTCTAAACATAAAGCTATACCAAATGTCTAAACAACAAGCCATTTTGTACTAAGCAGTATCCCACTCGATTGTAAAATTCTCGTCTAACTTTAATCAGAATGCGTGGCGTTATTTTTGCACACTCTTCAATAATTCGCGTTTTTTTTTTATTGCTTTAATATCTGTAAATTTGTTATGCCTGAATAAAACATTTTTATTATTGCTAATTTCTCCCCAATTGAATACATTTTTGTAACTAACTATATGGCTTTTTAAACTGTTATTGTTTTTTTAAACAATAAATCACAAAATTAAAACTTTGGCAATTGAAATATTGTCAAATATCAGAAACATAAATATGACCAAACGCAACATGTCATACACATTCTTGTATCTCGTGTGGCCTGACTTTGAGGGGAGGCCTGAAAAATGTAAGGGAAGTGCGGGTATTGCCGCCCACTTAAGCAATTTGTTGAATTAAACAAAAACTATAGGTCTTAAAACAGAATTTCAACTGTCAAAATACAGTCATGTTATCGATTTCTAATTATTTAAACCTGGAAGTGTTGATTTATTTTATTTTGCGGAGTATTACATTTAGAAGGAGTAAGGAGGTAGAAGGAGTCGCGGAAGAAGACGCATCTCCTGGTTGAATCATTTGAGAGCTTGGTTTAACTGCACTTCGTCTGATCTCTTTAGAGCAGCGGCGTCGAAAGTGCGAATTGTCATGATGATTGCCAACCTTCTTAGAGGAGATGGCACGTGAAGAAGAAGATTACATTTATATTCACAAACCTACACTCGGGCGGAATTATCCGACCCTGCGGGTAATTGCCCGCCCAGTGATGGTATAATACCGCCCAGGGTTACATTATATGCAAATCAAACACAAAATAATTATTTGCTCACAAACAGCATCTATATATTTATTATGTAAAAAAAAACATATTCAAAGAACTACTTAATTAAAAAAACGAATATAAAAACATTTAAAATTACACTCTATTTACAATAATCGCATTCAAAAGTTTTGTGATTTTTGTAACCACTGCATTCCTAATGCGACCATTTCCATATTCATCACAATACATGCATTTTTCTTCTATGTCTCTGTTGGGATCATCGGAACTATGATCGTTGCAAATGTCCATTTCATCGTAGGATGAAGCACTTGAAGAACTATCGTCAAACTTGACTTTCCTCGTGGCGCGTTTTACCTTTTTGCTGACGTTTTTGACAGGAAGTTTTTGCTTTCTTTCTTTTGTAATTTTCTATTCTCTTTCTACTCCAGTTCTATTTTTTCTGGAGTGCCGTCAAAATCTTTGAAATGCCTAATTTTCTACCCCTCTTTTTTAATTTATTTTCATTCACTACGCACAATAGATATATCTCCTTGTCTCTCGTTTATAAGCTCCGATTTTGATAATGAAGGAGCGACATCTGCCTGAGCTTCGATGACTTTTGATGTACTTGGAATAACATCAGGTTCATTTATTTCCAAGACTGCATCTTTTGAAGGTACTCGATTTGGTTTGGAGGTATTGGGAGTAATCTCAGCTTCAGGAAGTTGTAGTTCGACAGCGGGAATGTTAGAAAGGGTGGAAGGCAAAAAATCTTCATCCGTGAAAATAGGCGGTCTATATTGAACAATACCACTTATTTCAAAGCCTTTTTGAGCTTTTTCCATGGTGGCTACATGAACGAATGCTCGATTGAAAATTTCCGATATAACAAATGGTGTTATTTTTTGGTGAACATTTCGTCTCATATAGAGAGAACATTCACTTGAATAGGCAGATTTGAGCGGCCCAAAGAATGTCAGATCTAGTGACTGTAGCTTATGGGACGTGTGGGGCAGAAACGATAACATAATAATCCCATCTTCACGGCAAAATTCATATGCAGACAAAGAACAATGACTGCTGTGATTATCAAGCAACAGCAATGCTGGGTTGTCCTTAGAAGTAGATGCGTGTTTATTAAAATGCTTAAGCCAAATCAAGAATAAATTATCATTCATCCAGCCTTTGGCCGAGCATTCATATATGGCACCTACCGGTCCATTGCGTTTGAGCTGATCCGACATTCGGATTCTAGGATAAATAAACATCGGTCGTATATATATCCCTGATGCACTTACTGAGCAGCACACAGTTATATTTCAACCTCTCTCCCAACTTACAGCTTTTTCCAGTTGTTTGACACCTTTTGGGGCTATAATTTTGGATGGCACCTGCACCGTGGAATAATAACTGTCTCATCGACATTAAATATACGGCAGGCTTGAAAGTTATATTTTGTTAAGACTTTATTTAAATTTGTGAAAAAAAGGCATACACTTTTAGCATTAAAACCCGAAATTCTCGCTAAACTGGTTGCGTCGGGTTTCCTCAAACTAAGATTTGGATGCCGTTTTAAGAAAGCTTGAAGCCAGTCTTTACCGGCCATTTTTTTCTCATCGTTGAAGCAGTTTTTAATATTATTTTTAACCCCAAACTCGTAGACGATTCTTCGTAAATCAGTGGCCGTTAGACCATAGATAGCCCGACCAACATCTTCGCCAGATAGATGCAGCGATCAGCCACTTGTTGTTCTTGTTCACTGAAAAATATAGGATTACGACATAGTTGTGCTGCACAAGCATTGTTGGCATTTAGTCTATCTTTTAATGTAGAGTATGGGATACCTGAAAACAGAACATTAAAAAATGGATTAAAAAATAGAAATCCTATATTACCAAACTCTCATGCACTTTGCCTTTTTCCCTTTCCGTTTCTAACTGTATTTATAGCTTCCTGAAGTTGTTCTGCACTCCAAGTTGCCTTTTTCCATGAATTCACCGTTGCCTTTGGCATTCTTTATCCTAAATTAAAAATGTATAAATTAATGTTTAATACCGCTCACTGAAGCGAAATTACCCTCCATCGCACTATTATAAGCAAAACAATTGTTAGTCGTTATTTCTCAAAATATTGAAAGAATTTGTTTCGATCCATATGTATATATATATATATATATATATATATATATATATATATATATATATATATATATATATATTATACAAGAAATACTGGATATTAGTGACTGTCGATATAAGCAAACAACACAGTTTATTAGGGTTGCAGTCAGAATATTGGCCGGGATGTTAAAAAAACACTCTTTTGACTTTTTGTCGAGCTTTCGGAATGGTTTTATTCCTTTTTCAAGACACTGTAAATATTTACATAATTGTCTTTTACAGTGTCTTGAAAAAGGAATAAAACCATTCCAAAAGCTCGACAAAAAGCCAAAAGAGTGTTTTTTTAACATCCCGGCCAATATTCTGACTGCAACCCTAATAAACGGTGTTGTTTGTATATATATATATATATATATATATATATATATATATATATATATATATATATATAAGAGGACCGGTCACTATTTAATTAAAAAATAAATTAATTAAGTATAAAAATAAGTTACTTACAAATTATTTTTGAGCACATAAATATTATAGCGGCACCACACAAAACACGTTTATCTCTGTCAAACAACTAAACGTGCTTATGACTGGCGATCTTGTGGCTCGCTTCTCTCGGTAGTATCGTGACGTCACTTCAACGTTGTCAAAGTTACTATTTTTCTATGTTTAACATATTGTATAGAGTGGGCGGTATTTGTCGCTGTGCGGTAATACCCGCATTTCCCCTATTATATTTTTACAAAATTTTGGAATACCTTTAATTCGTAGAACAATTTTAACATTTGTTTTAATACATATTTCAATCCTCTACAAATAGTTTCTTATGACTTTTGATGTAAAATAATTAGGGAAGCAGGAATTCAACAATTTAGAATTTCCCATTGAATTTCCTATGGCCCATTTGACGATTTACCACCCGGTATAGCCTCACGCTATAAATAGCTAGCTTTTTTTTTATTGTTTGATGATAGTTATTCACATAAAATATGGCTGCATTTACTATGTTCTCCATCTGGTAATAACAGGTTCCGGCGGTAGAGCTACTACCGGCAATCTGTCTCTGTATACTTGGACCCCTAGATGTGCTGATTAAATACTTTTTACGTTCGAAAAAAAGGATATTTATTACATTAAAATAATGCAAAATATGAATAAAAATATATACAGAAAGGAATGAAAGAAATTCATCAAGAGCTAGACGCACCTCCCTTAAGGCTGTTTTAGCAGTTAAAGCACACTGCGATTTGAAATGGGCGTATCACTTACTTTTCTACACTGCTTCCGCCAGACCACCTTTACTCAGTGGCGCCGGCCTACGGGTAGTTTAATGACAACAAATGCATTATTCTCCATTCAAATTAGTTTTAACACGAACTAACTGACTGTACGTTCATGGGATTTGACGTCAAGAATGCGATAACGATGCAACTAAGCGCCAATGATGAGTAACACGTTTCACTATTAGATTTTAGTATTTTTTAGCAATTTTCTTCAAAGTTGGAACACGCTTTTCTCGATTATTACTAGACACAGAAAGGTAAAAAAAATCAACGATTACAGAAAAAAAATCGATGGGCGTAAAAAGTTTGGTTATAATAAAACGTTAATCCAGTTAAAACGTTAAAAAGTATAATCCAATTTTTCAACAGAAGTTTCAAAAAATAAAAAAAAAAGTAAAACCATCATTTTAAAGGCAATAAAATTTCGACTAACGTGTCCAAATTTCGAGACATTTTGTCGGTAAATAACAGAGAAAACGCTGTTCCTAGGTTTTGGTGCACCGATAAAACAGCCTTAACACCTAATGTAGAACAGGAATGATTATGTATTTATGTATGCTCTGCCGATCGTACTTTTATTTATAAAAGACTGCGTTATAAAACTAAATATTGGAAATTCCAATGAAATAGTATGCAAAAAAACAAGATAAATTAGTTTGAATTATAATTAGTATTATTTGTGTATAAGAGATGAGAACTTTAATAGAATTGTCATTCCAATTAGTCAAAATGCATCGATTGTTCGATCAAAGTTATGTAAGATTCCCACTGCAATTGAAATAATACGAATCTCATAGTTATTTACAACGCAAGATAAGGTTCTCGCTTTGTTATGTTCACTTTACACAATATCCAAACGTTTTTTCCGTGTTTGAAGAGAATTCCAGTTGACGCACCCTCAGTCTGGAAAACGATTAATAATGCTGTCGTTTTTAATATACGTCAAACAGACGATTTAGCACATGATTAATTTTTTAGATTTTCAACGTAGTTTATTTTCTGGGATTTGATTGGTACAACACTCATTATAAAGAGACCTCAGCTGCCATATTTTCACATTTTAAAAGTAGTAATTATGTTTTTTTTATCAATCAACTTTGTAATAAAAGTCCAAATTGTAATGAAAGTTTGTTTTTATCATAATCATTATAATTATAATACAATAATTACTAGGAAGTTAACCATCAAAAATATATATATATATATATATATATATATATATATTATTTATTTATATATTTATATATATATATATATATATATATATATATATATATATTGCTATGATATGTCAAATCGAGAAAAATATTGGTTTGCTTAAAATATTTCAAAGTTCACAAAATTAAAATAATTCAGATAAGTTGAATAATAAACTACAAACATTTCGAAGAATGAAAGTCTTTTATCTTTGGATTACCTATATTGAACAAAACGTAAGATATGCATAAATTATTTTCTTTGTTAAAATATATTTGAGTGACGTAAATAAGCTTAAGTGAAATCCTAGACAATGGAAGCGGGTTTTCCAAATAAATTTGTGCAGTAATTAGGACAATAGAATAGATTTTAGAAAGATATGTTTTTGTTAGTTCATAAGAATTGGTAGAAAAAGATTAGTTTGTAAATAAGTTTTAGGAAAATTTATAATTGTAGGTAAAAATTTGTTTGTGTTATCGAAATAGAGAAATGGGAGATGTATGACGCGTTTTGATTGGATGAGATTGAAAAAGGTGGGATGTTTGGTTTGAGAATGAGACTTTAGTTAGTTTTGAAGAAAAAAATATAGTCAGTTGGTTTCCAAGGTTGCAATGCGAACGGCCGTTGTTCTCGGGTAGTTTCCCAGAGGTAGGAAGCAGGAGCAGTGAAAGTTTGTGAGTTTTCGTGTAGTTAGTGAATCTGACAGAAGCTGATCCAGTAAAAGATTGTAAGTAATATTTTTCTACTTATATTCCAAGAGTCACTGTTCAGGCCAACGAGAGATTCAGTTTATCGTAAAGAGAAGATATTCCAAGAGTCATTTTTCACTCAGGCCAACGAGAGATTCAGTTTATCGAGAGGAGAAGAGGCTAGCATAATTTGAACGATTCGTGCATTTGAAGGAGATCATTAAGGACGATAAACTTGCAACAATTTGTTGTAAGATTGCTGATTACCTAGGGAGCTGCTAAGAATAGGTAGTATAGGCTACAAGGAACAAGGATTTGGACCACTCATCATTAGAGAGAGATAGTTTTGTTTTTCTGCAGTTTTTCTTTTATTGATAACACAATTTTTACAATTACTTTAGAAAAGATATAAATATTTTGATTAGGAGATTTAGAATAATATATGGGATTGAGATTTTAACTAATATTTTTTGTACCATTAATTTTGAAGGTTCACGTACGTAGAACAAAATTTTGAGAATCATTATATGAGATATTGTTTATTGAAAACATTTGAATGTGAATTTTATTTCATTATTTTTATTTCAATATATAATGTTATTTTTTTTATTATTCCGGTATTCTTTGGACCTTACCTTTCACATGTAAAGCATAGATATTGAAGCACGAATATAACCCTGAGATAAGAGAATTAAAAAGTGTGATAGAATTATAATCATATCATTTAAATAATTTTAATTAATTAATTAATTAGCTAATTAATTGCTTGGCGTACTACGATTTTGAATATCTCAATAACTGGCTTCCAAAACGTGGGGCTATCGCAGATTTACATTTGAAGGAAGGGAAAGTGATCTGGAATAAGTACAGGTGATCCAGAGATAAAAACATATAACATTGAGGGAATTTGAATTTGAAAGTATTTTGACAATTTTTTCCAGTGGATAAAAATTTAATTTATTGATTGATCGTAGTTAGTTGATATTTACTGATATTGAATTATTTGATTTTTATTTTTTGTACATTTGATATTTATTTTGAATTATTTGAATTTTACTGATTGCATATTTGATATTTGTCGTGAAAATTTATTACAATTGGGGAGAAATTTGTCGTGTCCTGCAACGTATAGAGTGATGTAAAATTTCACATTAACGGGGACGAAAACATTAACGAAAAGAAACAACATGTCGACCACAAGGAGTCAAAGCAAAATGCGAGAAAGGAAGGAGGATAACAGAGAAGAGGAAACAATTGTTAAAGAAGGATCGGATAATGAAGGAAATGTTACAATAGTTGAGGAGAGAAAAGCATCATCAGGAATAGATAAATTATTAGCAATGATGCAAATACAGACACAAACAATAGAGAAAAACCAAATTGAAACATCAAAGAAAATTGATAGAAATCAACTGGAAATAAAACACATAATGGACGAAAATAACCGCAGACTGGAAGAAAACCAACACAAGACAAGCAATAGAACTAAATAACGGGAATATAGAGCAGCGTTTGGAAAACTATGAACAGGAAATTAAAGGATGTGTTGAGGGGATAAAGAAAGAAATGATACAACAGATAGAAGAAATAACCCTAAAGAATATAAAACAAGAGAAAGAGATCAATAAAATTAAAAATAAAATGGGAGAACAAGAAAAGAAAGTAGAACAGTTAGAAAAAAAATTTGAAATGGCGCTACAAGAAGACAGGAAAGAAGTAGAAAGGAGATTAAAGCGAAATGAAAAACAAATGGCAGAAATTGAACTAAGAGAAGTGGAGAGAAAAGAAGTTATCATCCATGGAACAAGCGAGGCGAAAATACAATTTGGCGGGGATATTCGGAAAATACACCCAGTACCGTTTGTTAACAATTTGAAAACCAAATTGCAACATGTTAGATATTTTGACGAGTGTAAAGAAACAATTAGAAACCATCTGAAAGAAGGAGCAGCGTTATGGTATGAACGCAAGGAAGATGAGTTTGAAAATTGGACAGATTTTGAAAATAAATTTCTCAACTATTTCTGGGGGAAAAATAAACAGAGAGAAATCAATCAAGAGCTACAGAATGGAAAATATCACGAAAAAATGGGAATATCTGAAGAAAGATATGCTTTGCAGATATATAACAATTCAAAATATCTGGAATAAAAATATTCTACCGAACAGCTGGTAGAAATGATCAGCAGACTTTTGGAGGAAACTTTGGAAGATCACGTGATTTTGAAAAACTATCAAGATATTGATAGTTTGTGCCAATTCCTTCAATTAAAAGAAGCGAAAAGAAGAGAAATGAGAAATAGAAGACAACATGATCAATATAATGGACCGGAAAGAAGGTATCCATCAAATTATGACCAGAGAAACCGACATCCCAGATCAACAAACGAATATAGGCCGAGAAATTACAATAATTACAATAGACAACAAAATTGCGATAACAGGAATAATACACAAAATAGAACATATGAAAATCACAACAGGAATAGAGCTGCACAAAATCCTCCGAATAGGAATACGAACGAACAAAGGGACGATAGAAATAACCAGAGCTTCCAACAACAAAATAGAAGCGAGATGAATCATTTAGCAATAGGAAACGAAAGACAAATTTCTAATTAAAAAAATTTGTTTAAAATCCTTTATAAAAGGTATATATAAAATGCCCCAAACGGGCTATCACAAACACATTGCAAAACGTTTTCGGATTGATAAATACATCATCAGTGCAAACGGTTGTACATGCTAGTAGCCACCAAAATATATGGGTCAAAAATGTTTTATGTTTATGTTATGTTTTATTTACAAATTTAAAATATTTAAAGGGTTTTGACCCATATATTTTGGTGGCTACTAGCATGTACAACCGTTTGCACTGATGATGGATTTATCAATCCGAAAACGTTTTGCAATGTGTTTGTGATAGCCCGTTTGGGGCATTTTTTATATACCTTTTATAAAGGATTTTTAAACAAATTTTTTGTGATACAGCCAGCTACAGGAACTTAGTTTCCTAGTGAAATTTCTAATTCTAATCTAATATTTTTAGATGCATTTATAAAACATAAAGCTATTAAAATTGTGATTGATTCTGGATCGGAGATATCGCTAATCAATAAAAAACTAGTAAAAGAATTAAATTTGGACAGATTTGTGTATAAGATTCCTAGGGTTGATTTAGTGGGTGCAAACAATAAAAATTTGACGGCAGTAAACGAAGGTTTGGGAGTACAGATCAGAGTCGGAGACAAATTCCATATTATGAATTGTGTGGTCATTGATGATTTAAATCATGATATGATAGCGGGAATTGATGAATTAAGGGAAAAACATATCACCATAAATTTTTCGGAACATAAACTGGAAATCAGAGCAGAACCAGACAACACAGAAAAAGAAAGGGAAACAGATAGGGAAACAAATTCTGGAAGGATCAATGCACAGGAAAAACGTAAAGAAATCAGTATGACTGTAGAGGATAAACCGAAAGTACAAGAAAAAAATTAAACAGAATAGAAAAGGAGAAGGAAGAAAAAGAAGAAGAGTTCGAAAAGAAAGCAGGAAAACAAGATGGAGACAAGAGAAAAACAGGAAATAGAAGGTACAGAAGAATTGTTGGCAACCGACGATAAAACAGAGAGGAAGTAGGAAGAAAACGTAGTGATCATCAGAGAAATGAAAGAAATATAAATATGGTGCTCGGAATATCAAAGGGAATTAGAGGATAGAAAGAAAACAGAAAAAGAAATGGCAATGATGGACGAGAATCCAGAATTTTGTGAAGAAATATTATGGACAGTAAACACATGTGAACAAAATCAAACTGTTAAACTAATAAAACTGTTAAAAATTTTAATGACTTCAGCAATTCATGTCATATTATCTTATTTAACGTTGTTTTTTATATGCTATGAATCTTACTTTCTGGTAAGTTTTTATAACTTTTATATTGCATCAGTCAAAGTTTATAACACAGTAATTTTCATTGCAGACCTTGATAAAGGTGGCAAACAACCACCGAAAGCTCGGATTCAGAATAAATAGTACGCCTTAGCAAAGCTCTATTTTTTATTGATTACCACACCCAAAAAGAAAAAAGTATTTACATATTTTTTTCAAACTAGTCATAAAAAATTTTGGACTCACTTTTATATATATATATATATATATATATATATATATATATATATATATATATATATATATATATATACAGTAGTCTCTCTCTATAACGATTCCCTATATAACGATAATTCCTCTATAACGATGAAAATAGTAAACGTTGGTTGGTTCGTCATAAGAACAATGTATTAATTCTTTCTCTATACCGATATCGTTCTCTCTTTATAGCGATAACTTTTTTAGCGTTCAATAGTTGATGACAAATGTGTTATTGTATTTAAAGTTCAGACTACCTGTGTCACGAATGAAAAGGTCATTGTTCAGCGGTTGTTTTGTTTTGCGTTTAAGGAATGCGGCATACACTCTTTCTTATCAGAGGGTTAAGTGACGTTTATTGTTCGGGCGGTAAAATTAACTGATATCACACAGATGTTGTCATCTATTGACGACTTTTAATTTCCAGTTTGAGTTGCGTCTTAGTGTGCCAACAGTCAACATGTTTTCAAAAAAGCGTAAAGTGCTCTCGGTGGAGGAAAAACTATCGATAACTCGAGCAATAGAGAAAGGTGAAAAGCAATCGGATGTCGTTCGCCGGACAGGGCTGTCTCAGTCAACTGTGGCTACGATATGGAAAGACAGAAAAAAGTGGCTTAAAGCGGAGATGGAGAGCGGTAGCAGGAATAAGTTGCGGAAACCTCAGCACAAAGATTTAGATCGCGCTATGCTTCAGTGGTTCCAGCAGCAGCGTATGAACCATATTCCACTTTCTGGGCCTGTGGTCAGGACAAAAGCTGAATTTTTTGCAGCTGAACTTGGAATTGAGAATTTTAAGGCATCTGAGGGTTGGCTAAGCAAGTGGAAGATGCGGCACAAGATCAACTACGGCCAAATCAGCGGAGAGGCTCGCGATGTTAACAAAAACGTAACGGATCATTGGCTAGAAAACGTGTGGCCTGGACTGAAGGCACGATATGCGTCAGACGACATTTTCAATGCGGATGAGACTGGATTGTTTTTTAAAATGACACCCAACAGAACTTTAAAATTTAAATTGGAAAAGTGCGTTGGTGGAAAGCTCTCTAAGGAACGCATTACAGTTTTAGTAGCCGCTAACATGACAGGTTCGGTGAAGCGAAAATTGTTAGTGATAGGGAAGTCGAAAAACCGGCGTTGCTTTAAAAACATAAAAAATCTACCGGTGACATATAAAGCAAACGAACGTGCGTGGATGACCTCGGAAATTTTTGAAGAAGCGATAAGAAAGTGGGATATCGAGCTTAAAGGGAAAAAAATTCTTTTGCTTGTAGACAATTGTCCTGCTTATCCTGTATTGCACGACCTTCAAAACATCGAACTCTGTTTTCTGCCAGCAAACACAACGAGTGTCCTTCAGCCCATGGACCAAAGTGTCATCAAGAGTTTAAAAAACCATTACAGGAGAAGACTTTTGATGGAATTGGTTGAGAATAATGGCGATCTTAAACTAAACATTCTTGACGCCATCCTAATGATTAGTAAATCCTGGGACGAGGTGACGAGTAATACAATACAACATTCCTTCAAACACGCAGGATGGCTGGAAGATCAAGGATTAGCTTATGATGAAGATGACCTGCCACTAGATGTTTGGACCAGACAGTTTGAATTTACTATCACCTACGGACCGGAAGAGCTAACAGATTTTGAAGAAGTTGATAAAAATGTAGCTACAACATCTGGACTTTCTGACGAGGACATCCTGCAAGCAGTTCGTGTAGAAGAAGAAGAAAACAGTGACTCTGAAGTGGAAGCAGAGTCAGAACCAGCTCCGACCCCTGAGCAGGCATTTGATGCGGCAAAAGTACTGCATCGATTTTTCATCCACCAGGAAGACGATATGAGTGCTGTAGAAGATTCGATGCGTCTTCAGGACAAGGTCAGGTCAGTTCTGTGGAAAGGGAAAAGAAGACAGACCAAGGTGACAGATTTTTTTGATAATGTAGGCTAAATATATTTTACAGTAGCATTTTATTTTTTTATTGTACAGTTCACATGTTTTAATTGCAGTCATTTTTTATACTGTATTGCTCATATTATTCGTTAATATATCTATGTGGAATACAATGTTAAGTCATTTATATTCGTTTTGATAATTTTTTTAAGTTAAAATAGGTTATTTAGTACAGTATTATTAATATTACAGTACCGAATTTTGTCTCTCTCTGTATAACGATCTCTCCTTATAACGATGAAAATTCCCGGTCCCTTGCATATCGTTATAGAGAGAGAGGACATATATATATTATATATATACATATATATCATAATTTCCTGATTCCACTTTTTCTCGCTATTCATATTTCATGATGCGTATCTTTATTCGCCTTATGTTCCTATAAGTGTGATTTTACTTCTATATATACATAAATTCATCTTAAAATGTAATATAATGGCAAACAAATATAATGTAAACTGTTTGTAACTACAGGCATTTTCGTGAAAAGCACTGATTGCTTTTGGAAAAGTTCTGTACGAATTGTTTTTGCAAAGCAGCTATTTAAGAACTGTATTTCCTATACACTTGCATTCGAACCAGTTCAGTAAAATCAATTGTTCTTTGTAGTCCGTGTACATAATCTGGATATTTCTTAATAAAAATTGTGTAGAAAGAAAAAAAACTGGCGTTTCAATATACATATTTTACACAGCTTGCCATTCCTCTGAACTCGTAAAAAATTCCATCAACTTTTATTTGAAACTTTACAACTAACACGTAAATCGTAAATTACTTCGTAGAAACTTCTTTCCTGGTGAATTTATTTAGACGAAATAGAAAACAAATCTACTGAAATGGTGAGGTAGAAAGACGAGTCAATATTGGGCGAGTAATAGTACTTGAGTTAATCTAAACTTTTATACAAGCTTAAATTTTTCTTATTTTCTTTGGCATTGGTCTTTTGGTAAATAATAACGCATTAGTTCTACTCTTATGGAGTGGCTTAATATCAGTAATGTTTATCAGCATTTTTCTGATAATTTATATCAAATAAAATAAACATTCTTTAGTTATTATACATATGCTCCCGTAGAAGCTGTAAATTTTTTATTTGAAAATCCTTTTCGTAAGGTGAATCAGGCCATTCATAGTTTTAATTGATCTCTATATTATGTTCGTGTTTTCTATCATTTTTTTCTATTTCCTTTTATCTTTTACTTTTTTTCCTGTATATCTTCCCCTTCCCCCATTATATATTATATCCTTTTCCAATCGTTTCATCCGTCTTATACTCGATCTTTCTTGTTTTAGCTGGTGACATCCAACCTTTTATCACTCTTAGGGATGCGTTTTCTCTTTTTTAATATGTACCCATACCATCTTATTCTTTGCAATTTTATAAGTTTGAGTAAGTTTTCTGTTACTAAGCATGATAATTATTTTCATGTTGTAGCATTTTTTTTACTATGTATAAGATTTTAATTTGCTTCTAAAATCTTCGAAAATGAAACAATTGGAATTTAGAACGGGAAGGAATACTCTAAATGTTTCTATTTTTCCTAACTCTTTCTCTCTCCTAACTTTCCCATCGGAAGAGAGGAGTCGAAGATAGCTTGGATCATCGCGAAAAAAAAAAATAGCAAAAGAATTCCCATTTACATCGTTAGGGAGTCAGGTCGATTCTGGGTCTGGCATTGTGTCAGTAAAGTCGTGCGAGGCTTGTCCCGGTTCAATCGCCATTTGATTGCCCATCGGATTTTCCATGGATTCCTACTTTGGTCCAGAATCAGTTCTGGGATGCAGGTTATCTACTTATTCCTTATTAGAGGAATCCGCAGAGCAATTGAAACACTAAAACCCAAACATGTTTACTTCCGTTCTCACAAAAGCATTAAAGAGAAATTACATACCAGTATTTAAGAGGTACACCAAATCACAGCTCTTACTAAGCTTTTTAACAACATATATGATACTGGTCACTTAACAAAAGATTTGCTACTATCAATATTCATTCTATTTTCCAAAAAAGCCAACGCTAGGAAATGTGAAGAACATAGATTAATTAGTTTGATGAGCTAGCTATATACTTAAAGTACTCTTTACTATACATCAAATTGTAGAAGAACACCCAAGTGAAGTTCAATTTGGATTCAAAGCAGGACTCCGGATGAGGAAATCACTTCTCAGTTTTGCAAGTTCCAATACACAGAACTAGAGATGTCGACTACGATGTGTTAGCATATTTCATCGATTTCCATAAGGTCTTTGAAGAAGTACCTCATGCGAAACTAATCCATATCCTCACTCGATGGTAAGGATATAAGACTAATCTTCAACAAAAAGCAACGGTCCGCTAACTTGTTTTTAGTTAGATCTTCTTAGTTAATATTTAGTTAAATTTTTACAAAGGCAGAATGGTACGTATTTGAGTCGACAAAGTAGCAGCTGTTGTAATAATTGGTGATTGTGGAAATAATTTCCATGCAGTGGAATGTCTTTTTAATGAGAGGTACGCCGATCGCCCTACATCCAAAACTTATTCGAGGAAACTTCATCGGAAGTTTAAACAAACAGATAGTGTTCAAGATGGTAGTGTTTCAAAGGATCTAATCGACCAACAATTAGTGATGACAAAAAAAATGACATAATTTTAGAAATGGTAGTGAACCCTATTTCTTCTACATCTCAAGTTTTATCGATTTATGGAATCAGTGAAGAGACAGTACAGCGAGTGTTGGCTGAAAACAAATTTCATCCATACAAATTAAAAATTGTGCATGAAATTTTCAGATCGAAGACTAAAATTCTGTGAAAATATGTCTAATAAAATTAACTAACAGTCCGATTACATAAAAACAATTTGTTTTAGTGATGAAAGTACTTTTTCTCTCAACGGAAATGTTAACACACACAATGTGAGGTATTGGAGTGACACAAATCCTTACGTCTTTCGTGAAACACATAATCAATTTCCAAACAAAATTAATGTTTGTTCAGGTATTTTGGGAAACCACATAGTTGGGCCTGTTTTTCGCAATACTAACTTAACCGGTGAAGTGTATCTGGAGATTTTACAAAATACAATTAAACCGTTAATACTTGAAATTCTGGAGGATAATCCAGATGAATTCGGCAACTTGGAAATATCGTTTCAACAAGATGGTGCTCCTGCACACCATTATGGTGCAGTAAGACGTTACCTAGATGAGGAATATCGTGATAGATTGTAACGATTATATTTTGCCTACATTAGGGTGAGACCATGGGGTAGAACATTGGGAACAAAAACTACTGGGGGTGGAGATAGGGCAAGCAAAATAATCGAAACATATGCGAACGGCACTCAGGGTTTGTTAGGAGAGCTGGGGTCGTGGATAAGTAAATGGCAAGAGGTCGGATTGGCAACTACAAAAAAAAAATGAAACAAAAGGGTCATAAATTTCTTGGACAAACAAAACAAAACACAGAAAGAAAACAGGAAACACCTCTAGTAATTTAAAAAGGACGCCAATTCGAGGTGCCTAACTATTCCAACAGCTACTTGTAACTATCGAAATAATTATTAAACATAAATAAACATATCTTGTTTAAACGGAAACTAAAAAAAAAGGTTAATTAAAAAAGAATGAACAAAATGTTAAGAAAACAAAATTTAATATTTATTGTGTCTTACCACAAATCGTTACACAAAATAGACAATATAAAACACTATATTAATTTAATAATTTGAAAATGCAGTTTCGGGCGGTTTAACAATCAAATAAATATTGAATAATTTGTGCCTGTTACATAAACAAACTACAAAATAATTTATTATCGACTTGGCGACGTGAAAAGAAAGACATACTATTTGGGTTTTAAATTGAAAGATACGAAATACTTTACAGAATTTATATATCAAACGATTTGTAAATGCTACAAGATGGATTGGACGACGAGGTACGATAGAATGGCTAGCTCGGTCACCGGACCTCACACCAATAGATTTTTTTTTGTGTTTTGTGAGGATACTTGAAATCTAAAGTTTACGTTACAGCACCCGACAATAGTGTCATTTTGAAACAACGAATTGTTGAAGAATGAAGGGCAATATTCCCTGACACATTTGAACAAGTACGGCAAGAATAAAGAAATTTGATGCAATACGAGCTTAAACGACGCAAAATGAGCTTAAACTTAAGAGCGTAGGCGCGAAATTTCGGGCCAATGCTTTTTAAATGCATTCATTTTTTCGAATCCTGGGAAAACTAATAAATATTTTTGAAAAATTTAAACGCAGAATGAAAGAATACATTATTACCGAGGGCCAAAAGTCCCCGAAAACTTCTATAATGTTTATTTTAATAAGTTACAGGGGTGAAAATAAAGAGAAAATTTAGTGTTATTTTAATTTCAAATATCTCATTCAAAAAAACTTTTTGTTTATTCTAAGGGACTTTCGGCCCTCGGTAATAATATAATCTTTCATTTTTCGTTTAAATTTTTAAAAAATATGTATTAGTTTTCTCAGGACTCGAAAAAAATGAATGCATTTAAAAAGCATTGGCCTGAAATTTTGTGCCTACGCTCACAAAATTATTATGACTGAATCGGTATTTTCAATACCTTTCAAATGAGGTATCACTTGCCATTGCCATAAGGTCTCATTTAAAATTATCTGTCACAGAGGGCCTGTAACGCCATCTGTCACTATTACGTCACCTGTTATGACTAGTTGAGGAGCCTAAGTCTGTTTATTAAATCCCTCCAAATTTCACTATTATAACAATAATCGTTTAAAAAGATATGAGAGGCGGAACGGACTTTTGACTAGCACTGTATAACCTATAAACCAAATTTTATTAAATAAATTCCCAAAGATAGGAATATCTACGCATCAAAATTATTTGCCATTCAGGAAGCAACTTTCATAAATTTAATACGAAACAATATTAAAAAAGCCAAATATTATATCCGATTTTCAGCCTGTATTAAATTCCATTCAGGACACTAAATATCAAAGGATGAAATATCTATTATATGAAATTAAAATATTGCTGCGTAAAGTAGATTTAACTTTTGTTTGATTAAACGGACAATAGGAATAATGAGAAATGAAAAATTTGATAAATTGTCATATAGCAATAGCGATAACAATAATATAAAATTTAACATTGAATCTAGTGCTAAAATCACTATAAACATCAAATTAATTTATTACTAAATCCATGTTTCCCGTATTCATCTCAAACTACCAAGCTTATTTTAAATGAATTTATTTCAAGAATAAATTATTTTCCACCTTATTAGGAATTAAAACAAATCATAAAATACTGGCGTATCTAAATTGATAATAAAACAATGCTGTGGGTCTATAATCACTTAAACCATATATTTTTTTATTGCAATAATTGTAATATTGTAATGAAAAGCCGCATTCATAAGAATTATATTATTCTGTGGCATCTTAATGCTATTCACTATTTTTATTGGAAATAAGCCACAATTTTTTTTTTTTTTCAAATAAGTTTATTTTTGACGTTTCGATTTTTTTTCACTTCGGGAATAGTTCTCAAAATACATTTAACATCAAATAAAGCTAATTAAGAAGAACGTGGAGATAATTATAACAGGAGACCTTAATGGCAGAACCGGAAGGAAAGAAAATGATAATGTAGTGAGGAGATTTGGAGAGTATGAACAAAACGATAACGGAGAACGTCTGATTGAATTATGCGAACTAAACAACCTAAAAAATCACCAACGGATTCTTCAGACATAAAAATATTCATAAATATACATGGACGCAAGAAACACAAAAGCTGAAATCGTTAATAGACTACATAATAATCAAGCAAGATACCACAATAAAGATCAAAGATGTGTAAGTCAGAAGAGGAGCAGAATGTGGAACGCACCATAAACTACTAACAGCAGAAATGGGCATTAATTGGAAACATAACAAGACCCCCTCTACAGAAGAACCGTTGAACACTATAAGAGAAAAACAGTACAATATAGAACTACTCCAAGAATAAGCAATAAGAGATTTATACCAACAACGTCTAGACCTAAAATTAATAGAATTTAGATACGGCAACATCGAAGAAATATACAGGCGAGTATAAAATAAGCAGCATTCGAAGCTCTTGGAGAAAAAAGAACATATAACAAATAAACAGCAGTATTATGAAATAAATGTACCAACAAAAAGAATAATTGAAGAAAAAAGCAACTATACAGAAAATGGCTGACTACAAACAACGATGAAGTTAATAAAGAATATAGAGAAAAAGATAGAGAAGTGAAAAAACAAATAACACAACTAAAGAATGAAGAATGGGAAAGAACCTGCTTAAATATTGAAACATACATAGGAGGTACAAGAACTTCGGAGTTATGGAAAGTAACCGTAAAGTAACTGTTAACAGAACAAACAACACAAATCATTGGAAAAGAAAACAGGTGAAGACAAAGCAGAGAAATGAGAACGGCCATAATAGCAATAAAAAATAAGAAAGTACCGGGACCTGGATGCATCTCACCTGAGCTTATAAAATACGGCTCAAAAAATTACACCGGATGATACAATGGATGTTTCTGAAAGTCATAAATGGAGAACAGCTCCCAAAGGAATGGACGGAGGCATATAAGACATCTATATTTAAGAAAGGAGATAGAAAAGGATTAGAGAACAGAGGGATAAGCGTAATATTATCAATAAGAAGATTATATGGGAAGATATTGAGAGAAAATATAGAGCAAGCGATAAAAGCAAAATCGGGGAGGATCAGGCAGGTTTCACAGCAGGAAGATCATGCGTAGGCCACATATACACACTGGAACAAGCTGTTGGAAAAGAGAAGAGCAAAAAATAGAGATATACATTTGGCATTGGTGGATCTGAGAAAGGGGAATGGCTCTGTACCAAGGTCAGAACTATGGGAGGCAATGTATAGGGTAGAAATATAGACAGAACTCATAGAACCTACAAAAGCTCTGTATAAACAAAATAAAGTGTCAATTAAAGTGGGAACAAGAATCATAGGAGACTTCATCACAACAAAAGGGCTCCTGCAGGGTTGTTCCACATCTTCAATCCTATTCAAAATATACTTAGAGAAAGCCTTAATACATGGAAAAGAAAATGCGAAGGCATGGGAGTACCGGTACGGAACGAATACCTATATACGTTAAGCTTTGCAGATAATCAAGTAGTGATTGCACAAGACCAAAACGACCTCAGCTACCTGATGAAGAAACTACAAGAATAATATACCAAGGCTGGCCTAGATATTAATATCACGAAAACAGAGTACCTATCGACAAGTGAAGAAGACAGAGAAGATCTACAGATTGATCAATTGAATGTAACAATAAAAGAAAAGGATAAATTCAAATACTTGGGGTTTATAATCACGACAAAGGCAACAACAGAGGAAGAAATTACACAAATATTACGCAACCTAACTCAGTATGGTGGGATATATACCTAAATATGACAAAAACACAGATTTATAAAACATTAGTGCGAAGTATTATGACATATGGGGTTAAAAATTGGATTATAAACAAGAAAAACAGCAGTAATATAGTAGCAACAGAGATGGAATGCTTGCGAAGATGCTGCAGAGTAACAAGAATGGATAGGAGAAGTAATGACGAAATAAAGCAAAAAACATCAATAGAAACAGATATACTAACATATATAGAACAAAAAAGACTAAAGTGGTATGGACATGTAAGAACAACTAGCGACAGCAGTTGGATAAAGAAAATAACCGAATGGAGCCCCATAGGAAGGAGGAAAAGAGGACGACCCCGAAGATCCTGGAGGAACGAAGTAGACGACACCATGAGTAAGAGAGGTCTAAACGCTGGAGAACGGAACAACAGAGAGAGATGGAAACGTTTATATATATAATATATATATATATATATATATATATAAATATATAATATATATATATATATAATAATGAACCAGAAGTATTTGCTGAGCACGTAAGGAAGTAAACTTTAAATATTGGGTATGCAGCAATAAAAATGAAAGGGCTACTCTTTTAAATTATTATTCCAAGCTTTCGGACATTGGTTATGTCCTTCATCAGGGAGCTACAAATGTGATGAATAATTTTTACAAATTTGTATAATTAATTAAAAATTCGATACTTACAAACTTAATGAGGTTGTCTCATAAATGATTTTATATAAATTGTTGATAAAATTTATCACAGTCTGTTGAGCTAAAACCTATTCCTATATTTAAAATTTTAAAAAATTAATTAACATTCACACAAACTTAATTATTTTTAAACAAATCTATGACATTGATATTGACATTGGCAAGTGAAAATCTCACATCCCTAATATCAAATATAAAATAATTTATATTTCCACGATATACCTAATAATAAGCCTATAATTTGTTGTACTAGCAGTTGCTTGATATTAGGGATGTGAGATTTTCACTTGCCAATGTCAATATCAATGTCATAGATTTGTTTAAAAATAATTAAGTTTGTGTGAATGTTAATTAATTTTTTAAAATTTTAAATATAGGAATAGGTTTTAGCTCAACAGACTGTGATAAATTTTATCAACAATTTATATAAAATCATTTATGAGACAACCTCATTAAGTTTGTAAGTATCGAATTTTTAATTAATTATACAAATTTGTAAAAATTATTCATCACATTTGTAGCTCCCTGATGAAGGACATAACCAATGTCCGAAAGCTTTGAATAAAAATTTAAAAGAGTACACCTTTCATTTTTATTGCTGCATACCCAATATTTAAAGTTTACTTCTTTATATATATATATATATATATATATATATATATATATATATATATATATATATATATATGTATATATATATATATATATATATATGTATATATATATATATATATATATATAATATATATATATATATATATATATATATATATATATATATATATATAAGAAAAAAGATCGCTTTTACATCATCGCACTGGGAATATTCATCATGATGCTCTGAAATTATGTGACAGGTTTGGAAGAAATATTATTAATTTAGAGATTAAGATTACTTTTGCTGATATTAACTTTTTTGAAAGAAAATTACATGAATTACGTACCAAGGCTTATAATATTTTAAATTTCCACACATTTAATGAATTTAATCGTAGACAAAGAATTAAATACAACACAGAATTTCATAAAATCAAAAAAAAAATACAAATTAATAAGTTCAATAAATTAAAAATAGATGCTTTTGATAGGATAATATTTCAAGAAAAATGGTTTAAGAATCTAACATCTATTCAGTTTCCTTTTAAAATTTAAAAATGTTTAGCATTAGGACCTAAATTTTCTTTATGTCCTTCCAAATCTGATATTAGAGTTCCTAATTTACTTTCTGATATTGAATCAATAATCAGACCACTTAATGACAATCAAAAGGGTGTTGTTAGATCTAAATGTACAAACGTCATTACAAATTTTTTACATAAAGAAGTCAAAGATCATTTTTTAAATAAATACTATTTACAAACTAAACTTTTTCGTAAAAACCATCCTGAAATTTATATTGTCAAAAGCGATAAAGGTAACGTAACTGTTGTAATGTATAAAGAGGATTACCTACAAAAAACTGGAGAACTCTTAAATGATACTAAGTATTACACTACACTTACAAGGACTCCTGTTTGTACTTTACAACAAAAAGCAAATTGTCTAGTATCAAAATTAAACAGTAAGAAATTTATTGATAATAAAAAAGCAAAAGAACTCAAAATTTATAATTCTATTGCACCACGGTTTTATGCTCTACCTAAAATACATAAACCAACTTTATCTATGAGACCATTTTTTTCATCTCTATGCCCTCCAAATTAACCAATCGCACAGCTCCTCACTGACATCTTAACCAATGCTTATAATTTAAACAACAATTTTTACATACAAGATTCATTTGGTTTTAGTTCTTTCATTAATAATTTACAATTACCACAAAATTATGTTTTAGTTAGTTTTGATGTAACATCTCCTTTTACCAATTTACCTTTAAATTTAATCATAAGTAGTGTTGAAAAACTTTGGAATGAGATTTCGCAACATACTAGTATTGACTTATTACATTTTAAAACACTCATCAACTTTGTTTTTGATTCTAATATTTTTATATTTAATGGTGTTTTTTATAAACAAATTTTTGGTAGCCCTGTGGGATCTAGTCTTTCACCCATTCTAAGTAGCTATGTCAAGGATGATGTTATTAGTGATTGTATCAATAATTGCAATTTTTTCATTCCATTTATCAAAAGATATGTAGATGATCTAGTTTTGGCACTTCCTAAACACAAAATTCTTGAAACAGTCAACATTTTTAACAATCATAATCAACATATACAATTTACAGTTGAGGAAGAGGTAGATAATTCTCTACCATTCCTTGACATGAGAATTGTAAGAAATACAGACAATATGTTGAAAACCAGATGGTTCAGAAAACCCATATGTAGTAATAGATTTATAAGCTATTACTCTCATCATCCAAATAAGATGAAAATGAACCTTATAACAGGATTAAAGGAACGTGTTTTAAAACTTTCTCATCCAGACTATCTACAAGAAGATCTTCATTTGTTAAAAAATATTTTAATTGAAAACTCTTATCCTCCAGGTGTGCTACATATGATGCTTTTTTCTAATTTATTAAATATAAATAACTTAACACCATTTTTTGCTAAATCTCAAAACACTGTATCCAACAATCAGAACATACATTATCATTCACTACCTTTTATACCATCATTAACCCCTAAATTAATACAAACACTAAAGGTTATTGACAATATAAAAATAGCAACAAAGAACATCAAAACCATTTCATCTTTATATTCCAAAACTAAATATCCTATAGACAAATTAGATCAAACAAATGTTTTATACAGCATTGGTTGTACTCAGTGTGAAGCTGAGTATGTTGGTGAGACTGAAAGAAATCTCTCAAATCGCATTATTTCTCACAAAAGTGATTGCAGAATTAAGAAACCATCTTGTGCTTTGGCAGAGCATATTGTAATAGCCAAAGACCATATTATGGATTTTGACAATATTAAAATTTTATGTAGTGAAAGTAATAAATTTAAAAGAACTTTTTTGGAAATGGTTTATATTAGCAAAAGTGATAATAATTTAAACAAAAGGTAAGAAATTCAAAATCTAAGCAAAATTTATAATTATATTATTTCTATGTAATTTATATATTCAATCAGTAAAATATCACATTTTGAATTTTCCCGTATTTGGTACATTTTTTCAGGCATATATGAATGGTGAATAAATCTTCTTCTTTTTTGTTACTAAACACAAAAAAATTTTTTAAACAAAATTTTATTTTTGACAATATGTCAAAAATAAAAATTTTTAAGTTGGTATTTATGACATTTAGGCTGACTTGTAGCTATTCAATTTTTGTTTACAAATTCAATTGTTTTTGTTAAGAAACTTTATCAAAATTTATCTCAGAGAAACATTTATTAGAATAGGTAATTTTTTTAATAATATTTTTTGTAATAATGTTAGCAGCAGCTTTATATAAAAAACTAATTTTATTTGGTGAGTTAACAACAAATTTTTTATTTCTAGTTCAACTTTGTAAGATATTTTGTATTTTTTAGAAGCTCTTGATAAGAATTGTAATCACAATTGAAAGTAAGCTTGAGTAAAAAATAGTCAACAAATAGCCCCTTTCATTGACTCCAACCCATCCAAAACAGTTATAATATTAATTTTCGTATACTATATTGGTACTAGATCAAACATCTGTTTTATTAAAAGATGATTATACTTTGTTGTTTATAAATAATGGAACAGAACAACTTAGAACGGGACCCTATAATATTCACATGAAATATTACAAGGAAAATTGCAATACATACAGAGATTATCAAAATAACTTAAGACGATAAAGAATAAATTTAAGAATTCAACAACATTTAAAACAACAAACACATTGATATCTATTTGGTCTCAAATTAAACCTAACAATTAATAAGAAAGAATAAAGAATTGTATTTTTGAAATACCTTGTGAATGCGAACAATTTTACTTAGGAAAATCGAACTTATCAAGACCATACATATAAAATAAGTAATATTGAGAGTCAACGACATGTAAGAAAAAGTACTTACCATTTCGTCTTAGTATAATGAGGTTTTTTCCTTTTATTTCTTCTCATGGGTTTCAAGATTATTGTTGGATCATTAAGGGATCACTATTTTACTCTTATCATTGCAAGTGATTATCGTTTTAAAGACAAATCACATACTATAATTTTTCTAACCGATATGCTTAAGTTAAAGTTGATTTCAGGTAATCGAATAAATTATCTTCCAATAAAGTCGTCCCAGGAAGGCAACTCAAAAATATTGACTATATCATTTTAAATTCATCTACTTTAAAATGTTTAATATAATGTCAGAACTGTCAATATGAATGAATCAGATAAAGTTAAATTATTATACGAATTTTTTTACCAAGTAACAAAAACAATGACTGATAGGGAACGTCCTACAGATATGTGGGACAAGGCTTTGCCAAATAAATACTCGCGGTTCAACTGAGAGCATGGCATAGAACAGCAGCTATGTCATTACACGATTGGAGCGCTAGAGAAAAATCTCTTTACCGGTGTGATACTAAATAATCACAGGCGGTAATTATGATTTAACCGGTTGTGATACTGCGAACTAACCGAACGATTACCGAACGAGTAAAAGTAATCCCCCATTTGTTAGTCAACAGCTACGGGTGGAAGAACTGGCATGTGGTAGGGCACGTCATTGCCCTAGAGCTGAGAAATTGACTCCAAAGGCGAAAGAGTTAAATTAGCCAACGGCATTGAGATGTGGAAAGCCACAGGATGACTACGACATTAAAGATTCGTAAGGATATCTCCAGATCACTACAATAGCTGAAAATCCACAACAAACGGCCCCCAGTCCTGGGCACCCTTTAAATGTGGAGAGTCAATAATGTCCCAAAAGTTAAAAGGATCAGTATGTGGAACATTCGAAGTATGTACCAAGTAGGCAAAGCAGCAAATATTATTCAAGAAATGACTTGCGTGAACATAGATATTTTAGGATTTATTTTTATCAGACTCTAGAAGATTCTAAAACTGACCAAAAAACATAAACTTACTATTATCATGGGCGACTTTAATACCAAAATATGACAAGGTACAGTCGAGAATGTCGTGGGATCATATGTTCTTAGCATAAAAAACGAAAGACTGACTCACTTCTGCCAAGAGACGGATATGGTTGTAACGAATACACTTTTTAAATTACAGCCAAGTAGGCTTTATACATGGAAAGCATCCGGTTCTACCCCAGAGAAAATCATAAGAAACCAAATTGGGACCAAAATGGAAACCAAGATGGGAAATCACCAGGACCTGATGAGGTGCATGGTGAAATTTTAAAGCTATTAGAGGCACACTAAATCACAGCTCTTACGAAACTACGAGACACAACGAGCTTCAACAAGATCTACGAGACTGGTTATTTACCAAAAGACTGGCTACTATCAATATCCATTCCACTTCCTAAAAAAGCCAACGCTAGAAAATGTGAAGAACATAGAATAATTAGTTTGATGAGCCATGTACTTAAAGTACTCCTTACTATCATTCACTCGCGCATATACACCAAAATAGAAGAACACCTGAGTGAAGTTCAATTTGGATTCAGAGCTGGATTCGGAACGAGGGAAGCCCTTTTTAGTTTGCAAGTTCTAATACAGAGAGCAAGGGATGTCAACTGCGATGGGTATGTATGTTTCGAAAACTAACCGATATCCTTAAAACATCAGGACTCGATGGTAAGGATATAAGATATAATCTCAAATTTATATTTCTAACAATAAACAACAATAATTGCAAGAAGACAAAAATAATGATTATTAGTAAGAACACCAACATAAACGCCCAAATTAAAATAGGCGATACACCGTTCAAAAGACGGAAAAAAATATTTGGGCTGACATATTAAGGATACTTGGATATTGGATACTTACGAAATAAAAACTGGTATTGAAAAAGCCAGAAGCTCTAACAGCCTTCAGAAGATTCTCTGCAACCTATCTTTAAGTATCAATATACGCATAAGAATTCTTAGATGTTACGTCTTTAGTATCCTCCTTTATGGAGTAAAAAGCTGGAACCTTACAGAATATACTATAAAACGATTAGAGGCATTTGACGTATGTTGAGGGTCTCATATATACACCACATAAGTAAAAAGACAACAATTTATCAACACCGTAAAGAACAGAAAATTGGCATCGAAAGTGGAATTTGAAATGTTAAAATAAACTTATTTCAAAGTGAAATTGTGGCTTGTGAAATTCCCAATAAAAATAGTAAATTACATGAGAAATATTTTCTACACCACCATATCTACTACTATAAACGGAAATATATTAACTGCTGGTATGTGTTCTTAACAGAAACCACGGAAGATTTTAAATCTTCATAATTAAAAAAAAAAAATACAAAGGTATGTGAGATGGGGTGTAAACATTGAACGACCCATCAGAAACAGTGGATTCCAGTGGGTAACAATATGAGTCAATGTAGAACAATTATTATACCACAACTAATACATTCCACATAGTTACACTCAGTTAAATAAGATGGTCGCTGAACGTGTAGGGAGGTATTGTTGGTAACCATGTCCTGGGACCATATTTTTTAGTAAATCAATTATTGGAAGACATTCTCAAAATGTGAACTTACCCTGTATTCGGTGTAAAGAAAATTAGTAATATCCAATTATTTTTGAAACATTTGAGAGTCAGTAATAAAATTTAGCAGCATCAGATCATTGTTATTATGCTTATTTTTAATTATGGGGTAGTTGAACTTGTTATGATTTTCATATAAAATTGGTTATAACTTGGTAAATAAAATCTGTATACTGTTGTGATAGGGAAGTGAAGAAGATTTCGAATATAAAATAAAATTATGGGTGTGCTATTCAAAAAAGTTTAGTCTGCCATGAACCTCAAAGTTGCTTACAATTTTTATTACTAAGCTTCTCAGAACCATACAATTTGTTTTGTTTCGTTGATTTCTAGACATCTTTTCTTTGCCGGTTTCTTTTTTTATTTAATAATTATGCCTTTTTGATCTTTTTTAATCTTATTGGGAGAACCAAGTAGTCCACTAAAGATAGATACTGGTGTGTTAGAGAATGCAATGTACCTTTAAGAGTCGTCTTCTTGCCTCACGCCACGATTTGGAACATTTACTAGCTTACTTTAATCTTGTCAACAGTATAGGAATCCCTACGTTTTTCATATCTTTATAAATTTTATTTTTATGTTTTATATCGTAGGCCTCTTTAAAGTTAATAAACAGTGCAATATGGCGTTCTTTTGCTCTTCTGAGTATTGTGCTGATATCAGATATACCGCAATAGTTTCTTATGTCTCTGAACCATGCATCTTGCTTGTAGCCAGGTCCTCTGCAGCACTTGATTTTGCCTGTTAAGATGACATTTACTCGCTTATGTTTGTCATTTCTTAGGATATGGTTAAAATATGAAACCTTTCGCTTTTTAAAGAAATCTAGTGGTTTCTCTTTGGAAATTATATGTTATTAGAACTTACATTTTTTTTATAATTAAAATAATAAATAATTTTTAATTCTTTTACCCCCGTTGCTGATACGCCCATGGTCGTATTCGCAAATAGGTTGTTAAATTTTATTGGAAACTACAGAAATATTACGGAAGAGTCTACCGACTAAAGGCGACGGTTTAGGTAATCCTCGGTTTATTATTTCCGGTTTAAGGCCGGGTTATCCTTTCTAATAAGGTAAAAGATAAGAACCTTAGAATTAATAGGTTATTAAAAATACATACAGGCTAGCCTGTCATTTTTAAGTGTGAGTTACCCCTTTGGGGGGGGGGGGGAACCTTGTGAAATTTTTAAAGAACCATTTACTTGTGTCTGGGCGACCATTGAGTGAGGACGCTTGCCTAAAGTCTCTTACCGTCTCTGAATTTTTTCTAAGAGTGTGTATACACTTAAATATTTGAGTTTTTTTTTTAAATCTAATACTAATTAGATTAAATATTGGTATAGAGTACCTTTTAATTTAAATAACTTCAGTGCTTGATACAAGTATGTGCTTGATACCTAGTGCAGCATTCATCGAGAATTACTGTGAGTTATCGTAATCCATTATCTTCAATTATCTGGACGAATCTACGATCAACCATTTTTTACTTATTGTTAAGGTTAACTACTGAGTTAGCATTCAATCAAGGAACATTTAATAACTTCATATGAACTTTCAATCAGTTTTTAAGATCTTCTAAATTACGAACATTTAATTCTCAGTTAATCATTAAATAACAGTGCGAACAGATAATCAACTTAACCAAGTGCGGTTTGATTATATTTTTATTTCTGTAATCTTTTTGTATTCTTTGAATTGAACTTTAATCAACTTTGTGTTATTTGTTATTCATTTTTTTATTTACTATACCCGTTATCTCGAGATACGCCCATACACAGCAAGTAGAGCTGTCTTCAACCAGCTTTAGTAAAATATTTTTAATCACTATGAGGCTCTCTTCGTTGATAATTTAATTTGTATATGATTTCATTATATTGTATTTTTAAAGGTATTTATTATTCATATTAATGTTTATTTCGTATTACTGTATACGTATACAACCATTTATCAATTGATGGTGTATTTTTATTACTTGTGTGTACCTTCAGCCGCCTATATCAAGGTGTTGTTGAATTTCTCTTTGTTTAATGTATGAATTTTATTTGTCGACTCCTAACAAGTTTCCTAATATGACAATACCTCTGAACATTTGCTTATTACATTAAATTATCATTATACCTTCGACCAGAAGAAAGATCAGGTTGATTAAGTTTCGTGTGTAAGTAGGTGGACGGAATCCACCTAATATATTTATTATTTTTTTATGTAGAGTGTTAAACAAATTTATTTAATTATTAACTGTTGATATTTTTCCTTGAATTTGGTCTCAGAACCTACATATCTTTCCTTATCTCTTTTCTTTTCCAAGGTTTTTTAATTTTCTCCTTAAACCCCAAAAAGTTAAGTAGCGCCCTGTTTATATCTTATCTTATCTTTGGTAATTTTACCATCTATGTTTTTGTTTATTTCTGTATCTTTTCTAATATCCTATCTTTACTTATTTCGTCCGTTGGACCCGTTCCCGGTTCAAGACGCTAGTTTCGAATCCACGACTCGCTCTCCACCAACCATCTGGCTGCCGTCCGCAGTGTCTCCATTGGTGACCTTTCTAGCACCATCTAAAAAAGGTTTCCGAGGTTACAACTTCTTTATTTATAACCTTCTTCTGATACACCAAACTCCGAAAGATCTAATTTTAGGTGACCAGGTCTCACTTATAGTCATAAGGATGTGCCATGTAGCATTTTAAGAACCGGATTGTAAAGTTTAAAGGAACTTTGCACTGGAGTAGGTAGCTATTAAATTTACCGAAGTAGTCTTAGTAATTTTTAACCAGTTCTACGGCTCGATTTCAACTGATGTTCCATGGGGCTCTCTACTGATCATTAACTGGTCTTTGAGATGTTCATATAAAATTCGTACACCTCTCCCACTGTGTTAGCGATATTATGATACGTATTCATCATCATCAATGGTGCTACAGCCCTATGAAAGAGCCTCGACCTTCCCAAGTCTATTACGCCAGGCAGTCCTATCCATTGCCAACCGTTGCCAGTTTTCTGCGCCTATCTTTCTACCATCCTCATCTACACCATCCTTTCATCTGAGTTTTGGCCTACCCCTTTTTCTGCTTCCCACGGGTTGTGACATAAGGATTCTTCTAGGAGGGTTGTTCTGCTGTGATCTTGCTAGATGTCCTGCCCATCTTAATCTTCCTATTCTTATAAGAGATACTACGTCTTTACCACCAAATATTTGTTTATATCTGTGGTATACCTCGTAGTTGTATCTCCTCCTCCAAACACCATTTTCACAGATGCCACCAAATATTCCTCTCAGGATCCTTCGTTCAAATATAAGCAAAAGGTCTTCGTCTGCCTTGGAGATGGTCCATGTCTCCGATCCATATGTCAACACTGGCTGTATAAAGGTTTTGTATATAGTTATTTTTGTTTTTTGGCTTAAGTTTCTACTTCTCATATGTCTACTCAGTCCAAAATAGCATCTGTTTGCCATTACTATCCTTCGCTTGATTTCTTCCGTTATGGCGTTCTCTTTGGTGATCAGGGAGCCTAAGTATGTGAATTTGTCAACCACTTCAAAGGTAGAGTTATCAACCGTGAATTGGGGACCGATGTTCCTGGCTCTATTGTTGGGTGTTGATGCCATCATCTTAGTTTTCTCCTCATTTACTTGCAGGCCAATAGATTTTGAGGCATTTGAGAAGGTGGTATACATTTCTTCTAGCTTGCGTGTTGTGCGGGCAACTAGGTCCACATTATCTGCATATGCCAAAATTTGGGATGATTTATTAAAAATATTTCCTCTGTTGTCTATTCGGGCATCTCTGATTGCCTTTTCCAGTGCTATGTTGAAAAGGAGACACGCCAGCGCGTCTCCCTGTCGCAGCCCAACATGCGTTCCAAACGCCTGTGATTGTTCGCCCTGTATTTCGACTTTGCAAACCACATTAAGCATTGTAGCCTTAACCAATCTTATCAGTTTATCGGGAATGTGGAATTCATTCATGCTTCACACAATTTATTTCTTAGGACACTATTTATTTCTTTCATAGGCAGATTTGAAGTCTACAAAAAGATGGTATGTATCGATATTGAATTCATTGGTTTCTTCCAGTATTTGCCTTAGCACAAAGATCTGATCTGTTGTTGATCGACCAGGCCTAAAGCCACTTTGATATTCCCCGAGAAGTTCCTCTGAATATGTACTTAGGCGACCATATATGATCCTCGAAAATATTTTGTATGCTGTATTAAGGAGGGTTATTCCCCTATAGTTTCTACATTCCAATTGGTCACCCTTTTTGTGTAGCGCGCAAACGATTCCAATACACCACTCTTCCGGGATTTGTTCCTCATTCCAGGCTCTCAGTATTATTTTATATATTTGATTAGTCACAGAAGCACCTCCACATTTGATAAGTTCCGCGGGTATACCATCACTTCCTGGAGATTTATTGTTTTTTAGGTGTTTTATTGCATCTCGTACTTCTTGAATTGACGGAGGTTCTAATGGTGAATTGTTGCTTGCTCCTCCGGGTGGTTGATTTGGATCTGGATCTTCTACTTCTATAGTAAGTAGTTCTTTAAAGTGTTCCACCCACCTTTTCAGTACTTCTTCTTTTGTATTTAGTATATGCCCCTCCTTATCCTTACATAGTCTGAGCCTTGGTTTGAATTCCTTTCTTGCGTTATTCAGAGTTTTGGAGATTATTAATACAAAAAAAATATGATACGTATTATTAATACAAAAAAGGAAGATAATAAAAAGGAAGCTAATAATAATAAAAAAAGACTAAAACTAAAACAGCGAAAAAGAAATGGAAAATGGTGAAATTAAATTAAAAAATCATAAAATTGTTTTCATGAGAAAACAAATGACCTTATAAAGTAAAATACTCGTTTGTTTGGGTTTATATAACTACGGACACTAAATCCACTCGACAATGTTTCTTGTTGTACTTGTTAGTAATTATTTCGAAATTAAATATTAAAAAAAATATTATATTTATCATTTTAGTGACATTAAAATCATATTTATTACTGAACATCTAACGATTTTTGCTTTCCCATCACTATACAGACCAAATAATTTATCAGTTTTCAGTTTGGATTATGGTTCAATGGTCCGTTTCCTGATGTAATAATATGCTCATTTGCAATCAAATGTTCCGGAAAGAAATGCAAATCCTATCTATAGAGACCATATTTGAATAATGCTCAGCAGTGATGCCAAAAATGTTAAGGATAATGCATTGCCTTTATTTAAAAAATCTTTAAAAAGTCCAGATTTAATATATTGTAAAATCGATTCACGTACAGGGTGATTCTTTGAAAATTATAATTCGGCGTTTTAGAGAAACGCCGAATTATAATGCATAATTAATGTTTCAAAATTTAATAGTAGTTTTTAGTTTTAATTTCTTACCTAACCTAAAAGAAGTGTAATCATTGTCACACTGGTGAACACTGGTAACCTGAGCAACCGTACTGGATAACCCTATTGGGTAACCAACCCCAGTAGAAGATAGGGTCGGAGTTGACAAGGAAGGGAGTTTACCGGTCAACGGCTTCGGGTGAATTAGCTGGTAAGTGGAAGGTGGTTTTGTCCAGAGATTGACAAAGCGGTCTCAAAGGCGGAGGAACCATCAATGGTAAACGGCATAAGGATGGAGCATTCGCAAAGAGAAACCACTGCATTACAACAAAGATCCCTAAGTATATAAAAAAAGCACATATGGAGAGTCAAAACAAAATGCACCCGAGTGCTTGGCGTCTGTTAAATGGGAATCAGTCGGGGCTGCGTCGAATCTACAGTCGGAAAAAAAATAACAGTAAATCGTATTGCAACGTAGAATGTACAACACGCAACAATATTACTAGAAACGGCAACGTCAACACAAGAGGCAAGAAATGAAACAGCTCCACAAAAAGTGGAGCTTCTAATGAAGCTCTATTATGGAGCTTTATTATAAAAAGATGAAGGTAATTAAAAGACTATAAAGCATTATAGAAATGAGGCAAAAACAAAACAGATAGCTAACCGACAGAGTATTGACTTTGACAAAACAATCGCGATTCATGGTGACATACTTTGATAGCCATACCAACGCTAAAAAGTCAACTAAGGAAACATCTTCAACTGTAATGAGAAGTCTAAACGCGGTGGAGAGCGCCCTGAACTAGTTGAAAGGAGTATGGCCAATGAACATTCCGACTGAAAAATTCAGAAGAATCAAAAAAAAAAAAATTTTAAAATGTTACAAAAATAGCAGTATTGTTAAATGCTGCTTAGCTGGTATAGTATGTTTCTTATCTAATTCAAAATTTGAATTATATATTTTTCCACCAATTCTAATTATACCTTTATCATCAATAAAAGCGTTAAGAGAAGTAATTGTACTCTTGGAGAAAATCATTTTTCCCTTAGAAAAATCAGATAATTCAGTGGAAAATCATTCACCTTGAGCTTACTTGTTTAAAAAATGCAGAAATTGATTGCCTTGGCGAAGTAAGATGGCCCAGTACTGGAGAATGTTCTCATAAAAATGTTCTTTATTACTTGGGTAGCAGTACTGATGATCACAAAAATGGTGTAGGAATCATGATTATAAAATCATGTCACTACAAATCATTATTTACCCAGAATGAAAGAATAATAATATTACAAATCATGAATGTGTTGCTTGTGTGAGTCCATATCAAATAGGTAAAGAAATAATAATAAGACTTACTCACAATCAATTTAATTTAACAATCTGACGACCGGTTTCGCTTTCTACAATTTGCAAAGCATCTTCAGGTCGAGATACAAAGTTAAACTAATGCTGCAATAAAATAAACCCAATTAGGGTGGTGTCTCATAAAGATAAAATAAACAAATAAATTAGTTCATACAAATTATAGTAATTATGCCAATATTACATGTCTATGGTTTTCAAAATGAATAATTTGAATATATAAAAGGTATTAACAGACAAGGTAAGGCCCACAATTGGTATAAAGTAGCAATCTTATATTGTAATAAATTAATAAATGAGCAAATAAATAAAACAAAACAAAACAAACATTACTTACATGCCGGTACTCTATTAATTGATGGATGGTAGGTCATGGTTGCAAAAATCATGTATTGTTGATTGGAGAACTTTAATGTGCTATTGCAGTTGTTTTGACAATAAACGGGAAGTTCTTGAGGAGAACAGATTTGATCCAATGAATTAGAGATAGGTATATTGTTGTTGTTTGTCAGATGAAAGTGATGTTCTTTACTATTGTATTATTTAAATTATTTACACTTATATCAGAGATATATTTTTTGGAATGTGTGTTATTTATTGAGTATTTATGTAATGAAGGAGACAGTTTTATGACAATGAATAAGAGTAGCTGTACCGATTGTGTGGTTGTGCAATTTTTTGACTTGCAATTATCAAGTCTATTGGCAAAATTAATAAATTATTGTAAAGTCAACTATGTAAAAAGGTATATAAAAAAGTATATAAAATTATTATAAATTAAGAATGATCAGGGACAAATTAAACACACATTAACAGGAAACAGAAAAACTAAATGACGGGACAAACATTGAATTTAAAACTTAAACTTGGGGGATGGAAGAAACTGTAAGCACTACATCTCACTTGTTGGAAGAAATGAGTTTTTCTCTTATTTAATCTATTAGATTTAAGAGGTAAATTTGACATATGTAGGTTGAAGTGTGACAGTTCTTCTTCTCTTACTAAATACTGTAAGTTTAGTTATTCAGTATTATGGAGTATGTTGATATTAATGAATGTATCAAAATTTGTTTTAATTTAGAAATCAAAAGTAAATTGATGTTTTTAATATTGGCATACTTTAACAATTTTAATTAGTAAGTTTCAAATTCAAAAATTTTTTATGGTAACAATGTGAATAATTGAAATACATCATTTGTTATAACTAACCAATTTTAGTCTAAATATTTCAGAACAAAATAAAATGATTATTTAGTAAATACAAACAAGTGTACTTGTAATTGAAAGGTATAACAAATTTACAAATTGCCTGAAAATTTTTTATTTGAAATAATTGTCGGTCTGAGCTATCTATTATGGTGTATGAACATTTCTTAAAATATTTTTATTTAAATTGTAATAATTAATAATTAAATAAAGTAGTAATTGGGTGAATATTGATGATTATTTAAATTTTGAATTCGAGTAATTGACTGACTTAAATCTTGAATAATTAGTTGGCAATACTAATTTATGACAATTGGAACCGGAAATTGATTCCATCCCCGGGCAGCAGGTACACATTTAAACCGGTGTAAAATATATTTTATTTCAATTCTTTGTATCATACGAACAGACATTCCTCAAACCGACAAGAACACTGGTGAGTTTTTTACAGTAGTTTTAGTAAGAATTTTTAAAAATTTTGATTAAAAATTAAAATCTGTTTTTGAAAGGTAATGTTTCTATTTAAATTTTAAATCTGTACAGGATTATGAATAGTATAGATATATGTAATCCGAACCGCTAGTCTGAACAATTTTCAGTCATGTTGGAAATCCATAAACCACGTGTTGAGTTTGAAATGAAATATGTTGTAAATTAAGTAAATTGTCGAAACCAGATGGAATGCAATAATAATTATTATGGGTTAAATAAGTTGAGGTACCATACCAGTTCATTACTGATGTTTAATTTAGTTTTAGGAAATTTATTTTTATTGGTGATATGTTGAAGAAAAAAGAAAAGAGGAGAAATTCTGTGAACACGAAATTCGATCCATCATGGTGTTCTGGATTTTGATTTTATGTTGAAGATTTAAAACAATCTGAGAAGTATATCAAACCTGTATATCAGATGTATTTGATTAAATGGGTTCTTGGACAAATTGTTGTTTCTATGGTATTGAAGTTACTACAAAGTATTGTGTGATGTTAAAAGTTGATGTTTGTGGTAACAATTCTCTAAGTATGTGGATCTACTGTAGAAAACTAGAAATGGAGTAGGTTCAGGTAATATTATTTATATCGAAAAAATTATTTTATAATAATACTGAATATACTGGTGTGTATTCTAATTCTAATTGTGCATTAAGTGTAACTGTTGTTTGATTTTTTAATGATTTTAATATTTCTAAATGTTCTAGGTTATTTAATAAGGAGCCTTTATTACAAGTATGAAGGATTGTGAAATCTGTTTGAGGATCAAAGATGTGGTTTGTTCGACGGATATGTTGGGAGAAATGTGATTGGCCTGATGTTGGACGTTCTATATATCTAAGATGTTCCCCTAGTCTGGTATTGAAGGATCTAAAGGTTCTACTGATGTAACATGCATTGCAGGTATGGCAGCTCAACTTATACACTCCGCTATACTCAAGTGAGTTACGTTTGTCCTTGTTATTTAAGAAAGTCAATCCTAGATTTGAGGCAGTTTTAAATGAGATATTTATGTGGTCATCAAATACTTTTGCAATTTTATAGGAAAGTTCACCTATGTATGTTAAAGATCGGTAAGATTTTTGTTCCACTATTTCATTAAACTGTTGTGTGTATACTTGATGTTCTAGCATTCTATTTGTCTTTTTATGCAATATTTTATTCACTAGATTAGTGGAATATCCATTGTTCAAAGCTATTTGTTTAATAATTTGTAACTCTTTGTTGAATGAAGTCAAAGTTAATGGTAAAGAAATTAACCGATTAATGTAACTGTAAAAAGCTGCCATTTTGTGTTGTATTGGGTGATGTGAGTCTGCTGGTATTACTGTACCAGTATAAGTTGGCTTTCTATAAATATCAAGAACAATCGTACTGTTTTTTAAGATTAGTGTTAAGTCTAAGAAGTTTAAACTGTTTGAATCATCTTGAATCTCTAACGTAAATTTAATTGAGTGGTGTAATTGATTTAAGTAATCTAGGAAGGAGTGTAGATTGTCAAGAGTACCACTCCATACTATAAATGTATCATCTACGTATCTTGAGTAGAACTTAATGTAATTTGTGTAGGGGTTATTTTTCATTATTTTGTTTGATTCAAGATCATTCAAAAAGATATCTGCTAGAATTGGGGATAGAGGAGAACCCATTGCAAGTCCATCTGGTTGAACAAATGTCCTGTTATCGAAATTAAACAAATTCTGGCTAAGGCAAACACTCAATAACTCTGCATATTCAGTAATTTGATTTGGAGAATAATTATTAGGTTGCACATCCACTCATCGAACTCCTGTGGGGTCAATTTTGTATGTAGATTGTCATATGTCGCCTTCAGTTGTAAATCTATGGTGTAAATTGTTTGGTATATTTTCCTAATCTCGTCTCTGATGATGGATCTTCCCAAGATGTTTATTTGTTTTGCTGTTGCAGTAGTGAAATTTAGTTCTCTAATTCTACCTTTGACATAACTGGGTAATAAGTTGAACTTAAGACATTGGTTGTCAAAGATCCAAGATATTTTTTAACAACAAATGTCTTAAGTTCAACTTATTACCCAGTTATGTCAAAGGTAGAATTAGAGAACTAAATTTCACTACTGCAACAGCAAAACAAATAAACATCTTGGGAAGATCCATCATCAGAGACGAGATTAGGAAAATATACCAAACAATTTACACCATAGATTTACAACTGAAGGCGACATATGACAATCTACATACAAAATTGACCCCACAGGAGTTCGATGAGTGGATGTGCAACCTGCATGGTACATTGGATTACCTTAGAAGTAGACAGTACAGAAAATCACGTACCAAAATCAATAATTTAAAATACAAAACTAACCAATCCAGTAATAACAGAATATTAAATACACAAGTTAATAATGACCAAATATCAAATAATGTTAATCTTAATTCTTCACATATACTTAATTCTCACAATGACTCTACAAATATCTCAAATATCTCAGAACAATTCTTAAACAATTTTTCTTACGATCACGTCTCTAGTCTGAACGAAACATCAAACCAATCTCCAAGTCTCAATACATCTCTTTCTTTTTCTTCTGACCCAGGCAATTACTCAAATACCTCTGCACAACATATTTTTTACAAACCGTTCATCAATTATTCAACAACTGTTTTTTCAAACGATGAGACCAATCTGCTCCAAAAAGGGTTTAAATTCAACCCCCCCCCCCTAGATTCTAGAAAACAACACCTAAAAAATCTAGAGTTACTTGGAGCAGAATGTGAAAGTATCTTAACAACAGTTCCTAATGACAACAAGGATGAAATTAGGGATAAATTGAAAGTTTTATTTAGGAAAGATATTGAAAAATTGAATAATACCTATAACCAAAGATCATCGTTCAGATTCAACACCTACAAAAGTGTCATAAAATCTATAAATCAAAAAATATCAGATAACAACTTAACTGTAACAAAAGCAGACAAGGGTAATACAGTGGTTATTTTGAATTCTTCAGATTACAATAATAAAGTATTAAAATTCATTGAGGATAATAAGTTTACAGCTAAAGCAGTTAGTATTAAATCTTTCACAAATAAAGTCAAAACCATAATCAATGACAGTAATGAAATACTAGATACTATCACGAAAAAGAAACTTTTACCAAATAAATCCATTATTCCTAGATTGTATGGTCTATTGAAAATTCATAAAACACATATTTTTGAAGACATTCCTATAAGACCGGTTGTATCCTTCTCAGATTCACCAACTTTTGCCCTAGCAACATATTTAAACACTTTTCTTAAAACATTTTACAATAATAAATTTGAATACATAGTGAATAACAATATTAGTTTAGCCAATAAAATAACTTCATTACAATTTTCCAAATCTGATATATTGATATCTTTAGATATCACCAATTTATTCACTAATATCCCAATACAGGAAGTCATTAGTATTATTACTATGGACTTATGGAATAATAATTATTCTCCAAATCAAATTACTGAATATGCAGAGTTATTGAGTGTTTGCCTTAGCCAGAATTTGTTTAATTTCGATAACAGGACATTTGTTCAACCAGATGGACTTGCAATGGGTTCTCCTCTATCCCCAATTCTAGCAGATATCTTTTTGAATGATCTTGAATCAAACAAAATAATGAAAAATAACCCCTACACAAATTACATTAAGTTCTACTCAAGATACGTAGATGATACATTTATAGTATGGAGTGGTACTCTTGACAATCTACACTCCTTCCTAGATTACTTAAATCAATTACACCACTCAATTAAATTTACGTTAGAGATTCAAGATGATTCAAACAGTTTAAACTTCTTAGACTTAACACTAACCTTAAAAAACAGTACGATTGTTCTTGATATTTATAGAAAGCCAACTTATACTGGTACAGTAATACCAGCAGACTCACATCACCCAATACAACACAAAATGGCAGCTTTTTACAGTTACATTAATCGGTTAATTTCTTTACCATTAACTTTGACTTCATTCAACAAAGAGTTACAAATTATTAAACAAATAGCTTTGAACAATGGATATTCCACTAATCTAGTGAATAAAATATTGCATAAAAAGACAAATAGAATGCTAGAACATCAAGTATACACACAACAGTTTAATGAAATAGTGGAACAAAAATCTTACCGATCTTTAACATACATAGGTGAACTTTCCTATAAAATTGCAAAAGTATTTGATGACCACATAAATATCTCATTTAAAACTGCCTCAAATCTAGGATTGACTTTCTTAAATAACAAGGACAAACGTAACTCACTTGAGTATAGCGGAGTGTATAAGTTGAGCTGCCATACCTGCAATGCATGTTACATCGGTAGAACCTTTAGATCCTTCAATACCAGACTAGGGGAACATCTTAGATATATAGAACGTCCAACATCAGGCCAATCACATTTCTCCCAACATATCCGTCGAACAAACCACATCTTTGATCCTCAAACAGATTTCACAATCCTTCATACTTGTAATAAAGGCTCCTTATTAAATAACCTAGAACATTTAGAAATATTAAAATCATTAAAAAATCAAACAACAGTTACACTTAATGCACAATTAGAATTAGAATACACACCAGTATATTCAGTATTATTATAAAATAATTTTTTCGATATAAATAATATTACCTGAACCTACTCCATTTCTAGTTTTCTACAGTAGATCCATATACTTAGAGAATTGTTACCACAAACATCAACTTTTAACATCACACAATACTTTGTAGTAACTTCAATACCATAGAAACAACAATTTGTTCAAGAACCCATTTAATCAAATACATCTGATATACAGGTTTGATATACTTCTCAGATTGTTTTAAATCTTCAACATAAAATCAAAATCCAGAACACCATGATGGATCGAATTTCGTGTTCACAGAATTTCTCCTCTTTTCTTTTTCTTCAACATATCACCAATAAAAATAAATTTCCTAAAACTAAATTAAACATCAGTAATGAACTGGTATGGTACCTCAACTTATTTAACCCATAATAATTATTATTGCATTCCATCTGGTTTCGACAATTTACTTAATTTACAACATATTTCATTTCAAACTCAACACGTGGTTTATGGATTTCCAACATGACTGAAAATTGTTCAGACTAGCGGTTCGGATTACATATATCTATACTATTCATAATCCTGTACAGATTTAAAATTTAAATAAAAACATTACCTTTCAAAAACAGATTTTAATTTTTAATCAAAATTTTTAAAAATTCTTACTAAAACTACTGTAAAAAACTCACCAGTGTTCTTGTCGGTTTGAGGAATGTCTGTTCGTATGATACAAAGAATTGAAATAAAATATATTTTACACCGGTTTAAATGTGTACCTGCTGCCCGGGGATGGAATCAATTTCCGGTTCCAATTGTCATAAATTAGTATTGCCAACTAATTATTCAAGATTTAAGTCAGTCAATTACTCGAATTCAAAATTTAAATAATCATCAATATTCACCCAATTACTACTTTATTTAATTATTAATTATTACAATTTAAATAAAAATATTTTAAGAAATGTTCATACACCATAATAGATAGCTCAGACCGACAATTATTTCAAATAAAAAATTTTCAGGCAATTTGTAAATTTGTTATACCTTTCAATTACAAGTACACTTGTTTGTATTTACTAAATAATCATTTTATTTTGTTCTGAAATATTTAGACTAAAATTGGTTAGTTATAACAAATGATGTATTTCAATTATTCACATTGTTACCATAAAAAATTTTTGAATTTGAAACTTACTAATTAAAATTGTTAAAGTATGCCAATATTAAAAACATCAATTTACTTTTGATTTCTAAATTAAAACAAATTTTGATACATTCATTAATATCAACATACTCCATAATACTGAATAACTAAACTTACAGTATTTAGTAAGAGAAGAAGAACTGTCACACTTCAACCTACATATGTCAAATTTACCTCTTAAATCTAATAGATTAAATAAGAAAAAAACTCATTTCTTCCAACAAGTGAGATGTAGTGCTTACAGTTTCTTCCATCCCCCAAGTTTAAGTTTTAAATTCAATGTTTGTCCCGTCATTTAGTTTTTCTGTTTCCTGTTAATGTGTGTTTAATTTGTCCCTGATCATTCTTAATTTATAATAATTTTATATACTTTTTTATATACCTTTTTACATAGTTGACTTTACAATAATTTATTAATTTTGCCAATAGACTTGATAATTGCAAGTCAAAAAATTGCACAACCACACAATCGGTACAGCTACTCTTATTCATTGTCATAAAACTGTCTCCTTCATTACATAAATACTCAATAAATAACACACATTCCAAAAAATATATCTCTGATATAAGTGTAAATAATTTAAATAATACAATAGTAAAGAACATCACTTTCATCTGACAAACAACAACAATATACCTATCTCTAATTCATTGGATCAAATCTGTTCTCCTCAAGAACTTCCCGTTTATTGTCAAAACAACTGCAATAGCACATTAAAGTTCTCCAATCAACAATACATGATTTTTGCAACCATGACCTACCATCCATCAATTAATAGAGTACCGGCATGTAAGTAATGTTTGTTTTGTTTTGTTTTATTTATTTGCTCATTTATTAATTTATTACAATATAAGATTGCTACTTTATACCAATTGTGGGCCTTACCTTGTCTGTTAATACCTTTTATATATTCAAATTATTCATTTTGAAAACCATAGACATGTAATATTGGCATAATTACTATAATTTGTATGAACTAATTTATTTGTTTATTTTATCTTTATGAGACACCACCCTAATTGGGTTTATTTTATTGCAGCATTAGTTTAACTTTGTATCTCGACCTGAAGATGCTTTGCAAATTGTAGAAAGCGAAACCGGTCGTCAGATTGTTAAATTAAATTGATTGTGAGTAAGTCTTATTATTATTTCTTTACCTAAATAATATTACAGTTGAAACCCCACCCACCCCAATATATAACGAAAAACATAAAAAAATATGAAGTCAACATAATAATGGGCTACTTTAACGCCAAAGTCTGTAAAGGACAAGTAGAAGATATTTTAGGGTATTATGATCTAGTCATGATAAACACTTTTTATCAATTACCACCTAAGACACTTTATACATGGAGTGCACCAGGAGAAAACAAAGATTATCTGATAAGAAACTAAATCGATTACATTTTTGTTAACAAAATATTTAGAGATGGATTAAAAGCGTGAAAATATTTTCTAGTGCTGATGCAGACTCTGACCACAATATTCTTCTTGGCAACGTTAACATTAAACTAAGAAAACAACAGGAAAAAAGTAAAATTCAGAGACCAGATTTGTTAAAGCTTGATGGTGAATAATAATTTCTACAACAAATGGAATTTGAAACGAAATGAAGGCGGCAGTACTTAACTCTGGTGAAACGCTTGTGGGTAGAAAAGAATCCAGCAACAAAAAACGAGTGGATAACACCAGAAATTATAAAGTTCTTAGAAGAAATCAGAAAATACAAAAATACAATTAAAGGAAAATATAGGCAAATAAAGAAACTAATAGAAACACAGAACAAGGAAGCTAAAGAACGCAGGAAGAAAAAAAATTACAAAGAAATGCAAGAGTTTAATATGAAATACCACAAACATAGCCTACATAAGAAACTGAAAGAACTAAAGAGATAAGAAAAGAAAGAAATAAAAAAAAAGAAAAAACAACAAACTATAAAATATACAAATTCTAATATCAGCGGTAAAACTAGCAAATTAAATACTCAAAAAGTGGTAAAGCGCCAGGTCTTGATGAAATTCCAGTAGAAATATTAAAAATCCTGGATCACGAAAATATAGAGTGTCGAACTAAATTATTTAATAAAATACACCAAGATGCACAGTGGTTTCGATCAGAACAAGGTAACCGGACAAAATTAGTTGTTGCATTTTTTTTGCTTCTTATGGCTGTATTAAATATTGTTTTAAAAATGTTTTTCAATTTTTATAAAATAAAAATATTATATAGAGAAAATTAAAAATATACTGTATTAGTAAAAATAAAAATTACATCACACGCTTACCCAACTACATTTTATTTGAAAGAATACAATTTATATTTACCAGAACTTACACTGATATGTATTTACAATGTTTATGTTCTTATATTTACAATTCCCATTAAATCGCTTAAATTTTCCCCAGAACAATCATCGTGCAGCAAATATTGTATCCCCATCATGTATAATCGTGCATCAAATATTGTGAGTAAAAGTTGTGATATTTGCACATGAAACCTCTCTAAAGCTGTTGATTAGAGGGTGAGATGTGATCAATAACATATTGAGTAAATCTCTGTTGCTGGCAATACGTGACCGCTTTCGAGTATTGTGCTCTCGAAATCTTCTGAAATCTTAATTGCGAGCTTCTTGGGCTTCTTTAGAAATCTGCCCAATTGGCAGAAAAGCCGATTTAATAACTTCTGCACTGTGCACCAGAATTTTGTGCATAGTAACAGGCATCCCAAAGAATCTGCGAGCAGTATAGGCATCCTCCTCCTCATTCCTTGAACTCTTGTTAGGGCGTGGTGACACCAAATATTATTGGCTTGCTGCCTTCATTGGCTGCGATTTTGTGCCATATGGACAGATTCATGTAGCGATTTTCCCACCAGTGTTTTCATTTGGTTAGCCCATCGCGTTGGAGATCTTCCTCTTCATCTTCGGCCTTCTAGATTTCTTTTTACTACCAATAGTTCCATGGTCTTAGCCGTTCAGTGATGTTAATCATTTTGACTTCATTCGCTGCTAGTATAAATGTTCCCGGGCAGTTGCCCGGGATGTGGCACGTGGAGCCATAAGTGAGAGTTAGCTGTCTTATGAGGACCAGTTATCAAGAACCATCTCCCGTCTATGACGGAATGACTTGATGTGGTCGTTCCGATAAAAGGTGCTACCTCTGTAACACAACTCTACACCCCATATTATTACGCATTTCAATAAAACAGCTCTTGAGAATTCTCCCAATATAAGATTATTCTAATTTATACCGAGTCTTTTACGAGATATGACCAATTTGTACCACATTTTTTTTTATATTAATTATATAGTATATAGTATATAGTCTATTTTCAGGAAACTTTAATATTTTGTGGGGAGAATAATATTAAATATACAAGGTGATTCAAAATGTAAACCTATAAAATTATTATCTTTTTTTATTGGATAACCCAATATATTATGACGTTTTTAGAAAGAACTTTAATTGTTTTTAAAAGATTTGTTATAGTCGGTTCGCTATTCTCAGTCCGAAGTGTATAGTGAATTTATTACTTGGTAATAAAAATGTCTAACACCATCAGGTACCGTTTACTAATATCTTGGAGCTTCAGTGTTTTAAGTGTTACTTTACCGGATGGATAACCAAGTATTCTGGGAAATTCAATTGATTGATTGCTGGCTTGAGATAGGTTATAGGTTTGTTCCGATAACCCATCAATAAAAGACCTAAAAACAATCACACATTTATCTGTTCCATAAGTAAAGTGCATTTTATGTCAAAAGGTATCTTATTCTTAGCAGGAACACTTTTTCCTCTTGTTTTCTCAGAAATGTACGTCTTTTTACAGTAAATTAAAATTGAAAATCATTAAAATGATTAAAAAATCCCTATCAGAAGAAAGGTAGGAGTGAATAATACTGCTCAATTCGATGAACCGACCACTGTCGGTAAGGGCTAAAAACACTCTGTTTAATGTATGGTTCTTATTTTGACCTTCACAGTTATCCGAATAAATGTGGACTTCCGTAAACTGAGGAGGAGCAGAGTTTCAATAATTATATATAAAGGAACAAAGCTCATCTGGACTTTTTTTGGCGGTCCCTTCGTGGTATAGATAAATATGAGACTTAATTCTTTTTACATCATAAATGCAAAACACATTCACTATTAGTTGCCTCAAATAGAAGGTTTAGGGTACTGGAATCATGGGCAGTGGAATATTTGGCATATAATTAAAAGCTATTGCTAGCACATGGGGTTCTTTCGCTTTTGTTTCTTGGTTATTTTCTCTCTTTAATTTATTGTAGATTTTTTTTTGATCTACGCTTGTGAATCATCAATTTAGCGGTAACGTTTCTTTTTGCTGCATCACTAAGATGAGGACTTCTCAATTTTAAATTTAGTTCTTTAGAAGTGCAGCATAAATCAATCTAGAAACTGTAATTGGTTGTATTTAATAGTTCACTGTTACATATATTATATCATATCAAAGTAAGTAATTTTTAAACTTTATTCAGTCTTAATGGGGAGTTCTCATTTTTTAAATAAAAATACGAAGAAATATTTTTTTAAAGAGGATTGTTTTTTATGTAATATAGAATTTTTTTTAAATGCGTTACGCATATCTTTCCAAAAACAATTTATGTTTTAATTTGCCTGTCGATCAACTACTTAATATTCCCAATACTGACCTACGGATGTGAATCCTGGACCCTGAGACAATCGGTAAGAAATTTTAAGAGAGCTTAAAGTTAACCAACAACTTTCCAGTAAACTACATTTCCAACCATTAAAGTGCTTTGGACGTGTTTGGATGTAATGGACCAAGAGCTAGAAAAGTTACATACAGTTTCAAAAGACGAAAGAAATTTCTCAAACCACCAAAAATAAAAAAGAAATAGTGGATGACAAATGAGATTCTAAATATGATGGAAGAGAGGCGAAAGTTCAAAGATCAAGACATGTCATTATACAAAAGAATCGATAAAAAAATCAAAAAAGCTATTAGAATAGCTAAGGATACACATCTAAGAAAACAGTGTGCGGAAATACAGCAATTGCAACATAAACAAGATTCATTTAATATGCACAAAAAAGTTAAAGAAGCCGCAGGTTTATAAAAGCCTAGAAGAGTTGGGTGTGTGGCAGATAACCAAGGCAAACCACTGTTAACTGTGGAAGAAAAACTAGACACCTGGAAGAATTATGTGGAAGTAACTTTTGCAGATGAAAGGCAGAATACCATTAAAGACACTGAATGCCAAATAGGTCCCCCGATTACCATTGAAGAAGTCATGTCAGCTATTAAAAGAACTAAAGATGGTAAAGCGGTAGGGCCTGACGAGTTTGGTGCAGAATTTCTAAAACTTATGAATGAACAGGGAATAAAAGGGATAACAACGGTATTTAACAACATATACATAACTGGAAAAATACCCCAAAGCTGGTTAAAGTCGACCTTCGTGACCATACTAAAAAAAGTAAAAGCCAAGACATGCGAATACTACAGAACAAGCGTAATGAGCCACTTACTTAAAATGTTTTTGAAAGTGATACACGGCAGAATATATAAAAAAAAATGCGAAGAAAAAGTATTATGGACGCAGTTTGGATTCCGAGATTCCTTAGGCATCCTAGAGGCTCTATTCGCTGTCCAAGTGCTTATCCAAAGATGCAGGGATGTTAACTGTGATGTGTATATTTGTTTTATCGACTACAAAAAGGCATTTGATAGAGTAAAGCATGATAATATTATAAACATCTTGAAAGAAATGGGGTTAGATGATACGGACTTGAGAATCATCTATAATTTATATTACAACCAAACAGCCAATATTAAAGTGGATGACCAATTGACAGAAGTCTCCATAGATAGAGTGAGGCAAGGATGCATTCTATCCCCGTTATGCATTCTGTTATTGAATATATACTCTGAATATATCTTCGAGGAAGCGCTGGGAGAACTACAAGAAGGCGTATTAGTTAACGGAATGCGTCTAAACAACATTAGATATGCCGACAACGCAGTAGTTTTTGCAGATAGTCTGGACAGTTTGCAAAGAATAATGTCGCGTATATCAGATATAAGTAGAGAACACGGACTTGATCTTAATACGAAGAAAACAAAGTACATGGTAGTCAGTAAGCAGGAAATAATAAATACATAGCTTTTGGTTAACCAACATCAAATTGACAGAGTGAACAGCTACACATGCCTTGGCACCAACATTAACAGCCAATGGGATCATTCCAGTGAAATAAAACAACGCATAGGAAAAGCGAGATCAGCGTTCATAATGATGAAGTCGCTTTTCAGAAGTCACGATTTACCACTTGCTACCAAAATCTCTCTCATTAGATGCTATGTATTTTCTACGTTATTATACAGAGTTCCGAAGCTTCTTTAAGAAAACTCGAGGCATTCGAGATGTGGTATTACAGACGTATTTTAAGAATTTCATTGGTGGATCGTGTGACTAATGTTGAGGTCCTACGTAGAATAGGCAAGGAATGCGAGATTATTAACACCAACAAAGTGCGCACACTAGAATATCTTGGCCATGTTCTGAGGAATAAACAGAGATACGTCGTGTAGAAGACGTCGAAGAAGAATATCTTGGCTTCAAAACCTGAGAAAGTGGTTTAATACATCGGCAACTGGACTATTCAGAATAGCAGCAAGCAAAGTTAGGATAGCCATGTTGATCGCCAACATCCAGAACGGATAGGCACCGTAAGAAGAAGAAGAAGGACATGTTTGAAAGCAAACACAGAAAACATGGAAAGACTCATTATACAAAGAAAGGTGGAAGGCCCAAATATCGAAGATCCCCAACAAGAGGGTTAGATTAAATTACAAGAATGTGCAAAAGACACTATGCACGAGTTAAAGAAAATGACCAGAGACAGAGATCTGTTTGGAGACGAACGACACTACACGACATTACGTCAACCACTGCATTCACTCCGGGGGGTCAGAATTTGATTGAAGAGAGATTGTTCCACAATAAAAGCAGATAAAAGTAACTACTAAAGAGGGTTATATTTATCAAAAAGATTAAGAAACCCTGGGCTAAGATATTTAAGGCAGGTTCAAATTACTGGTTTCTTTGGTTTGGATGCCAAAGTTGAATTAGCGCAAAAAATCAGAAAGTTCGTTTAAGATTATACTTTAAAAGTTAATCGCTTTTCTACAAACTGTCACTCGGGTTAATAGTAAGTAAATATACGCAAAACATGTTGGAAAATCTTCGAAAATTCGCGCACCAGGGAGAAAATATTCTAGATATATTTAGAAACTTTAGTTTAACTTGAAATATCCTGAAGGTTATTCTTTCAAAATTTGATAGAGAGATATAAACAACTTTTGGGATATAGCACGTTTAAAATAAAATGAAAAAGTCTTAAAAAAATCTTTCAGTGTATCTCTATTTTGACGATGCTTGTTTCTAATTAAAAATAATTCCCGGTTTTTTTTTTCAGAGATTTCGAGCAGGCAAGAAAAATCTGGATTCAATCGCTATAAGCAAATAGGTAGTCTCCTTTCGCTATTTCTAAGCGATTTTTTTGGAGGCGTGCTGCTCCTTGGCAAAGGGAAGACCCTATACTACATTTTTGTAGTTTAATAAAAAGGTAAGGATAAATGATGTTCTAAAAATTCCTGCGTGCTCGGAATACTTTGTACTGAGACTTGTTTTAATAAAGAAATTAATAAAGGACGAGTGAGATTTAGAGTATTCGATTACACCGTTAATCAAAGTTTTTCATTTAGAATTTATCGCCGTTACGTAGGTGACTACCTCGTAGAGTAGGCGAGAAGCGTTTGTTAAAAATGTATACTGAGTACGCCGTTAACGCCGAGATTTTCATTAAATTTTCCCAATAATCCGGTTGCCTACGGCAACACTGTCGTTTACCTAACAAAGCTCCCTTATACCTTCGATACTGGTATATAAATGCGTTACGAAACGATTAATAATTGCTATTTTGGCCCTGTTTGTCTGCTTTAACGGATTAATATAAGGTCAATGGCGCACCTCGTAACACGTAATGGGAGATATCCCGAGGGAAAATTAGGCACGCCTCAACTATTTGTGTACGTTACTAAGATAATGTTATCCCATTCGATGATCCTTGACGCATCGGAAATTATGCTCGGTCATCCACTTAGAAGTGGATTATTGTGCTTCTGGTTGTTTTTGTTCTTTAGACAAATAATGCATGCGCGTATAAAGTCCTCTTAGATCACGCATGGGCATAAAGAGGCACAAAACAGTCTGCTCATTATAAAATAACAAAATATGAAATGAGAGCTTACGTAAATATCTACTGTGATAGATATATTTTCTGCAGTCCAGGTTTAATAATGTTTGTTTACCTGATCACCCAGTTTCTGTAAAGGAAAGTAATATACCGGGTGGTTAAGCGTCAAACGGACCATAGGAAACTCAATGGGAAATTCTCAATTGTTGAATTCCTGCTTATCTAATTATTTTACATCAAAAGTCATCAGATACTATTTTTAGAGAAAACAAATATTAAAATTGTTCTACGAATTAAACAACATTCCAAAATTTTGCAAAAATATGCATTACAGTACAAAATGGCAGATTGTTTGAACATTTGTTATATTTTATGTTTAGAAATTATCAAATTAATTTTAATTCGTTTTTAAATAATAAAAATTTACAGTTACAACTTGAAATCAAATCAATGTTAAATAAAATTTGTATCAACTCGACGGTAAAAATTCGATATCGTTTGATCAGAGTGTCTTATCCGCAAACATCAAAATGAGTCTTATAAATGTGTTATAGCGAAATGAGTGGGTTATTTTCACCAATTTTCCGTAGAGCAACAAACTGTCGGAGTGATGACGTAGAAGCATATATTTTTATTGTTTATTGTTTGTTTATATATTGTTCAATGTCAGTTTCACTGTCTAAACAAACTTTGTTTAATGGGGATAATTTGTATTTTTCATTATTTTTTTATTTTTTTTTACAGAATCTGTCCGCTTTTTTGCGATATCTAAGTATTCTAATATACGCTACAAGAATTTTACAAGGTTGTGTATAGGTTATTCCACGAATATACGACTGTTTTGGATTATTACGACAACGAATATTTTACTGTGCAAGTAGAAGTATGAAAGTTAATTGGTCTAAACAGTATTCCAATAAAATGGATTTACTGTTAGTTTGACACTTACACTAAAATTATTTCAGTTAATTAATGTTCAGATAGACGCAAAATTTATTGTGAAATTTAATCCGAAAATTACAAAAATTTTTACGCAAACGGTCCTACAAATAAATACAATGAGTTCTATAAAGCCAAAATGTGTTCATAAGACATTTGGGTTGGGTGTCCGTGAAATGTAAACACCAAAGAGGCGTGCCGGGTTCCTTTGATATCACACTTTTTATTACAATATTAGGTACTTCAACTGTAATAAAAAGAAATATACTTTTAATATAAATGAAAAGAAATTGGCAGAACGATGGTTTGGAAACCAGAAAAAGGATCTATAATTTCACTTTGTTAGTTTTTAAATATTTGTTTGATTTGAGTGGATGTACTCTTAAAAGTTCCGAAAGTAAAGGGTATAACATACCGGGTATTGATAGTTGAAGTACCGAGTCGTTACATATATCATATATTGCCAGTTTTATATATCGCCGACTGATTTTAGTTTTAAAAACTGTCCGTAAAGAGGTGTCCGATGAAGAAAGGTGCCGTTAAGAGAGAGTTTACTGTAGTGTATTTGTTTTATTGAAGCCAAAACGCCAAGACGTGTTTTAGATGTAGACAACTTTGTATTTAATGTACTTTCCTATGGTGAAGTTCTGTGAATCTGATTATTGATGATAGTTTTAGGAGATTAGGAGAATAAGAGAATAAGTAAGTTTTTTTTGTTTTCTTAATACTAATTGGATATTGGACTAAATAAATTACACTATTTAACCACCTAAGTATTGTTACACTTCGTTTAAATCACTTAATTTAAAAAACAACTTGTTTACAATACTAAAATCCATGATAGTAATTATATACCTCAAAATCTAAATTATAACAACTATTCTATAAACTATCAACTCTATATTTATATCATGACTTCATATTTAAATTTTAAGTCATAACAGTATTTTAAAAATAGGGAGAATTTACTATTGTACAATTCAGCACATTGGACCATTCAAATAGAGACCTTAAACCGAATTTAAAACAGTCGTATATTCGTGGAATGGAGTATAAATAATAAAGCATGTTGTTTTATAAAAATAGCAATAAAATTCATGTATTAATAAAGTAAGGTTAGAATTTTTTTAATTTAAACTTTTAAACTATATTTCATAAAAATATAACACCGAATTATGATGTTACCTATTATCATAAAAACACTATATATACTTAAGAAGAAAAAGCAGCAGAGGAAGCAAAATTTTAACTTTATAGAAATTAAAAAGTCTTGAGATTGGGCAAACCCTGGCTTTTTAACTTTTGTTTGGAAGGTAATAATAATAATATGACCGCCGTCGTCACACTCCGGCTACCCATTTGTATTACAGGATTTTGTGTGGTAGCTGATTCTTTTTGTTTGTCTCTTATGGGGCGAAATTATACACAACACTTTTATTTTGCCAGTTTATTCTCCTCCATAATATATATTTAACCTATACCCTTTGCAACAATAATGATAATTACACCTTTCAATGCTAATACCTTACAACGGCATTTGACCGGGTGAAATTAAAAGACGTTATCCACTTACTGTATGCAAGAGAGATACCTCTAGGAATAATCAAAACGATCGAAAATATCTACCAAACCATCACAATAAAAGTAAAAATGGAAGAAGAACTAACCGACCCTATTGAAGCTGGCAATGGGATAAGACATTCCTTGAGTCCTCTATTGTTCAACCTCATTATGGATGAAATAATAAAAAAAGTAAGAACTAAAAAAGGATACCAAATGGGAGAAAAACAACTTAAAATAAGCTGCTATGCAGACGACGCAATACTACTCTCTCAAAGTGAAGATGATTTACAACGTATGCTGCACCAATTTAATATAACCGCCAGAAAATTTAACATGGTAATTTCCTCAACAGAGACAAAATGCATGGTTACAACAAGCAAATTTGGTAACATGTAAATTGGAGCTGGAAGGTCAGATAATAGAACAAGTGATGGAGTTTAAATATCTAGGCATCACATTATCTAGCTACGGAAAGCTCGAAACCGAAGTGGAAGATCAAGTGAATAGAGCAAACAGAGCCGCAGGCTGCCTAAATGAAACAATATGGAGAAATAAAAATATCGGGAAAGAAACGAAAGGCAGAATTTACAAAAGAGCCATCAGACCAATAATGACATACGCGGCAGAAACAAGATCTGGCACAGAGAGAACAAAAAGATGTTAGAAACAGCAGAGATGAAAACACTGAAAAATTGATAATAAGATCTTATGGCACAGAGCTAGAAATACAGATATACAATATAGAACATCAAAAACTGGGTAAGAAATTTAAGAGTATACTGGAACGATCATATAAGCCGAATGACAACAAATAGAGTAGTAAAGACGACAAGAGACATTTCCCCAATAGGAAGACGATCAGTAGGAAGATCATGAAAACGATGGAATGAAAACTTACTCGAGGCGCATTGAAAAACAGACAGAGTCATGTCTATATAAAAAGAAAAAGAAGGAGAATGCTAATACCAACTAATACTTTGCTCTTGTGCAGAATGGGAGAGAGAGAGAGCAATGAGAGAGCAAGTCTTGAGCGACTTAACCACTTGAATAATTTAAGGCGACTGACTGTTACCTACAAAGGGGTGTGATGTCGGGAGAGGTGTCAAGCGGACAATAATCTAGCTTTTTAAATCATAATAGAATCATAACGGATAATATTTATATTTGGGTTGAGTTTTTCAACAATACGCAGTTGGCCTAAATCCCAGTGTGTAATGGTAATAGCAGGTGAAACGTTGTTGTTCTTAATTTTATGTGCATAAAACAATATCTGAGGTAAGTATCAATAATTTTTTAATGCTTTAATTACCTTTGACGTTCAAATTATCTAGAGAATATAAATTTAGTATTTAATTTTTGTGCGTTCTTGGGTAAATCTTGTTGGAGATGTTGGAAATGTTGGAGTTAGGCAATTTTCATTTTATATTTACTTAGTTTGGATAGGAGATAGGCCATTATAGTTTCGATGATAAACCACATAGGTACCTACCTTTAATATTTTTTCCCTATAATAACATTCTGAATTTTTGCTTAGCTAGGTACATAAAAGTATACTTTATAATTAACGCTGTATATTTCAGAATGAATCCGCAATCCCATGCGATGAAAATGCTTTTATTGGCTAAGCAAAACATCCAGGAAAAGCCCAACAGACAAAGCGATGCCGAAAGCGATGTAACAAGAGATTTGTTAACATTTTGTGATACTTGTGATACAACATCCAAGATAAGAGTGTGCAAAACAATGTTTTGCAATACTCTTTCAGTTGCACCAAGAACTGTTGCACATTGGTTGATTGAAAAAAATAAATCACAACACACTGCAAATGATTTGGTGGATGATGACCTTAATGATACGCGTGATAATAATTCCTCCCAAATAGTTATTCCTAGAAAAGCGAAAATCGACAAACAAAAAGAAAATTTGTAGTTCTTCCAAAACTAGAGTCACATTATTGTCGAAAGAGCACAAAGAAATTATACCTTGAAAGATCTTGGCAAACAAAATTGGAATTATACCGGTTTTATAAGAATGACTGGTGTACAAAAAACGATTCACAACCGCTATCTATTGCAGCATTTAATAACAGTTTCGACGATTTTAATTTAGCACTTTTTTCACCTAAAAAGGACGAATGTGATACGTGTGTGGGTTACAAGACTGGTAATATTGACGAAGCTACCTATCAAGAACATCAGAAGAAAAAGGAGGAGGCACGAAAGGAAAAAGAGGTTGACAAAACAAAAGAAGATGTAAACGTTTTTTCAATGGATTTGCAATCAGTTCTACTGAGTCCAAAATCTAACGTCAGCGCTCTATATTATAAAACAAAATTAATAGTCCATAATTTTACAATTATGGACATTAAATCCTTGGATGGATTGTTTCCTCTGGCATGAGGGTCATGCTGGACTAACTGCCAACACATTTGCTACCATCATTTACAAGTTTTTAGAGACTAATATTATCCCCAAAAAAACTCTACTAGTAAAGTCAATTTTGTACAGTGATGGTTGCACTGGACAAAACAGAAATGCAATTCTTGCCAATGCACTTTTCAACTTCGCACAAAAGCATGGGATTACAGTTGAGCAAACATTTTTAGAAAAAGGGCATACGCAAATGGAGTGCGATTCAATGCACTCCACAATCGAGCGAAAACTAAAAAACCGAGTCATAAATGTCCCAGCAGACTATGTCAATATTTGTCAAACTGCTCGTATAAATCCGAAACCCTACGTGGTGGAGTACTTGGATCATACATATTTCAAAAACTTTCAAGAAGTTCAATACATTAGTTCCATCCGTCCTGGTAGATCGTCAGGTGATCCTACTGTAACAAACATTAGAGCACTTCAGTATAATGAATACGGAATTCTCTATAAAATCAGGCATGCAGAAGAATGGATGCCTTTGCCTTACAGAATCACGAAAAAATATAAAAAAATCTGGAATTAGAAGAGTTGCCGTTTTTCAAAAAATTTCAACACTTAATGGACCTTAAATCGTCAATTCCTAAGGACTTTCATTTTTTTTTATTATAACTTACCACATTTGTAAAATGCCTCTTTTTTTTTGTCTTTTGTCTTGTGTTGCCGTCTTTAAATTTTTTTTATACTTAAGTTGCACAATTAATTAGATTATTGCCTATCTCCTGATGCCAACCCATGCTCAGAGAACGCATATTACCTAACTTCAAATTTTTCAAGAATAAAGCCTATTTTTGACAAGAGCAAGTATTTTCTATGTTGTAGCATTAAATAAAATAAAATATTTTGGAAACTTACCTTGTTTTATTATATTTTCTAATTCTGACAAGTTTTGCATCTCCTGAATAATTTAAATTTTTGGAGTCAGGCCATTTGCATCTTAAGGCGACGAATTGTGGTTTTGGAAACTGCTGCGCGGAAGATTTCTGCGGATGAGCGGTCAAACCATCTCCTCAGGTCTTTCAGCCACGAGTTCTGGCGTCTTTCTTTTCTTTCCTGATCTTTTGCCCTGTACTTTTCCTTCCGGTATAACTTGAAGTAGTTCATATCTTTCGCCTCTCAACACATAACTTAAGTATTGCATTTTCCTCTCTTCGATTATTCTTAGTAATTCTTTTTGTTTACACATGCGACGAAGTACCTCAATATTAGTAACTCTTTGTACCCATGGAATTCTCAACATTCGTCTCTATATATACATCTCAGAGCCATCTATTATTTTTTTTTTTATTTTAGAGTCCATTGTCCAACTTTCACATCCATACAGTGAGACAGAAAAAACGTAACATCTGATCATTCGGATTCTAAGCTGCAGACTAAGGTCTGATCTTGTCAAAAATGTTTTCATGCTCAAAAATGCTTTCCTTGCTTATTCGATTCTTGATAGAATTTCTTTTTTTTGAATTACACTGACTATTGATATTTACTCGCAAATATTTTATGGAATTTACCTGTTCTATTATTTGACCCTTGGCATACACATGTACGTTTATTGGTGTCTTTGAAAATACTAAAATTTTAGTTTTGGAAACGTTTAGATGTAAACCGAACATTTCGCTGTGGTGAACTACCGCATTTATTATATTTTATAGTTCTTGTGCGTTGCTTGTTATTAAGACGGTCACAGATTCTTGGTAAATCGATTTTTCCCGTTTTTCCCCTACAACGGAGTTTTAGCGGAAAGCTAGGGGTAGGAGTAGTTAACTTTTTTGGATATTTTTTTGGGATCTCAAAATTAATATTCTCAGCAAAATTCAGCTTTTTCGTATGATTTACAGAGGTTTAGAGTGGCATTTTCGTCCCTGACGACTGGAGTATTTTAACGCAGTGCTTTAATAATTGTACAAGCTTCGGAATTTCCACATGTATATTTTTTTACGCCAAATACTAATAAAATTATTTTTCTTTTAGCTTATTTGCATACTTTCCAGAGCTTTTCGCAGAGATAAATGTTCAGTCTCAAACTGTTTAATTTTATCATTAATGCTTTCCAAGATATTGCTTTACTTCTATACTGTTTTTTAGTTATTTTGGTATTCTTTAATATTTTGTTTGTATCTTTTAAATCTGATATTCTGTTGTATAGAACTCGATATAAATATTTTTATTTCTTTTCCTATACATAAATGACTGACAAGCAACAAGTTTTTACGGTACGGAATTCACTGTAAAGCCTACCACTCACGGTACAGCGGTGTCGTTCGACATAATCGGACAGCGGCGTTGTTCAATTTGTTGGCATATCTGGTGCGCCCACACACCGTACTGCGCTGCAGTATTTGTTCGGTTCTCGACCATGTCAAATCAAACAATCATTTTAGCGTCTCTTGCTTTGTGTATAACTAAGCGTAAAAAGAAAGCTAAAATGAAACGCAGATTTTGGTGCAAAGAATGTAAGATTTTGGTCCAAAATAAATCTCGTCTGTTTCTGCACCTGATTTACTTGACTGCAATACTAATTTTAATTCTCTTTTGTAGGATATTCTAAAATTGTTAATTTTTTTTTTCTTACATTCTCTTCATTCGCATCTTTGTTTACTTCTTAGAAGTTTAAAATTAGAATGTCCATTGCCTGTGATCAAAGCAAGTGTGTTGTTAATAATGTATTTTTGCAGTATCGACAAATTGTAAATGGTCACACACGCTCAATAAATTGAGATCAACTCTGCAGTACTGCAGCAGACAGGCCAGTCTGTCTGCGGTCAAATTGTACGATTTTATTGGATGCACGGTCACACACGATCAAAATCCTTGTCAATTCGTCGAACTCGATGAAGTTGAACAACGCCGCTGTATCTTGAGTGGCCGGCTTAAAATATGTATATTTATTGACCAATTTTCACACAAAAAACCAAAGTTTTTTCGTTAAAAACACATACATCTTTGTCAGATTTTTTATGTGTATTTGCACGTACTACAAATTCACTAGGTCTTTCTTTTAACGTTTTTAGGAGCTAATTCTTCCGAACAGTACTACGTTCTAAACTAAACTCAATTGTAGCACATGTAATGTAAGGGAGAGCGCCCACCAAAGTGGCGTGGCAGTGGCAACTAGCAAGTAGCACGCGTCTAGCATAATGTAACCAATGAAAACGAATGATTCAGTTTACACCAAAATGACAGTAACGTCATTCATTCTAATCATTCGTTGGGATTGGTTACATTATGCTAGACGCGTGCTACTTGCTACTTGCCACTGCCACGCCACTTTGGTGGGCGCTCTCCCTTAGTGTTTCCTAGTTCAATAAAAAGTTCATTCATTCCGTCCGTCCGTTCGTCCATTTATATGTGCTATAACACTCCTAAGACAATTTCTAGTCTCATCTATTACCTCCCAATTCTTCTTTCTTCTTTTTTCTTCATTTTCTCTTCCTCCGCCTTGTTTCTGACTTTTGTCCTCCGTTCTATTTAGGTATTTTTGGTTAGGTCTTAACTATAATCAAGGCATATGCCGTTTCATGGCTCTTTTTGTTGTTTCTAATTTTTGAATTAGTTTTTGCACAAGTTTAAGATTTCTTGTTTCCTAAAAATGTCTTCGAAGGCAAGAGTGACTAGTTTAGATGAGATAGTGCCTCCTTGTCTCACTTTTATTTTTGTAGTTTTATGGGGTTGGTTTTTGTGTTTTCGTTCAGTTGTATCTTTCTGTTTGCATTTTGTATGGTGGTTGTATATATTTTTATATACAGTAAATAGGAAAATATTTGCGTTTGTGTATTCTAAATCAATTGTTGTATTTTCTGTGGACTTTAATATAGCGAAATAATACATAACTATGAAATTATAGTAAATTAATATACATTTGAGTGCATAATAATCTACTTAACCTCATTATTTATTTTTAAAAAAGTTTTGTTTTTTGGTGAATCAGTTCGGTTAACATCGTACGCATCAATTTCCAGAGCAACCCACTACTATATCAGTCAATTAAGTTCGCAACTACCTTACAAATGGATACCACATTCGTCAAAGTGGCTCAAGCTGTAGCATTATTGAGAGAAGACCTGAGCCAGAGCGTGCTTTTTTGACTGGTGCTAATCTCAAAGAGAGAGCGAAATGAATCCAGATATACTCTTCTTTAAGCCATCCTGCAATGAAAAATATTTGGAAGACTAGGTCCAGGAAGAAGAACATCTTGGTTAAAGAACCTCAGAATCTGGTTCAACACAACATCTGTGCAGCTTTTCAGCGCTACTGCAGATAAGGTAAAGATTGCCATGATGATCGCCAGCATTCGTAACGGATATGCACATCAAGAAGAAGAAGAAGCTTAGAGCTTTTGGCTTTTGGACAGTCAGAAGGAGACTGAAGGCAAAGGCGATTAGAATTTGCTCGCGAACATCTGGATTAAGACGCCTATCAATGGAGTCAGGTATTATTCTCCGACAAAAGTAGGATCTGCCACATGGCAATGACAAGAGGCGTTGAGTCTATAGAAGGCCAGGAGAGCGATTTGCTTAATGTTACCTACGAGAAATTATGTCCTATGGAGGCGGTTCTTGTATGTTTTGAGCAGGCATTTTCCATATATAAAAAAGGCGATAGGAGAAATTGTAAAAACTATAGAGGTATATCGGTCACAAGTTCAATGAGTCGACTATACGGTCGAATACTACGGGACCTGAGAGAGGAAGATTATCAATCGCCTGAAGACGAAGAACAAGGAGGATTTAGAGCAGGTCGTTCATGTACGGATAACAACTTCTGTCTTAAACAAATTATAGAAAAGAAAATTGTGACAAATAGAGAGTTACGTATGACTTTTGTAGATCTTGAGAAGGCATATGATACAGTCCCGCTAAATAAACTATGGAAAGTCCTGGGCACATTAAACATACATCAAACATTGGTAAGTGCTCTCAAATATCTATATTATGGTTCAAACTTCCAAATGAAATTCGGAAACGTCTTAGCTAAAAAAATTGCAGTTACTAAGGGTCTCAGACAAGGATGTTGTATCTCTCCGACTCTATTTAAGATTTATATCTCTGCAGCTCTGAAACAATGGAAAAAGAAAGTCGAATAAATGGGTATACAATTGAACGATCAGGATTACATATATACTTTCCAGTTTGCAGAGGATCAGGTAGTGATCTCAAATGACAAAGACGACATGGAATACATGCTTAGAAAACTAATTGAAGAATACCAGAAATGGGGATTAAATATCAATTTCGAAAAGACAAAATACCTCTCAATTGGAGCTGAAGCAGAACAACTCGATATCGATGACAATAAAAAAATAAATCCATGTGACGAATATAAATACCTGGTCGTCATCTTCGACCGTAGTGGAAAAGACAAACGAGAAATAGAACATCGAATTGTACAAGCACGAAGAGCTATAGCATGTTTGAACGGAGTTCTATGGAGTAAAGAAATATCAAAGAAAAGAAAATGGAACATCTATGAGACAGTGGTTAAAACTAGCCTACTTTATGGAGCTGAGACATGGAGAATAACCGAGAAATATAAGAAAAAGGTCGAAGCCACGGAAATGGATGCCATCAGAAGATGATCGATGAGAATATCAAGAGCTGACAAAATACAAAATGAAGTGATAAAACAACAAATGGGTATAGAGGGCACTATAGTTGATGATATTGAGAGAACACAGCTCATATGGTATGGGCATGTGAGCCGAATGAGAGACGAAAGATTGCCTTAAAAAACGATGATATGGCAACCCCCAGAGAAGAGGAAACGAGGAAGACCACCACAGAGCTGGAACCTGGGAGTTAGGAAAGCGATTAGCGCTCGAAATCTGGACGAAGACCTAACTTAAGACAGAATACAGGGGCGTTTGGGAATCGTACAACGTCGTCAGACGTTATAAAACCGAATATATATATATATATATATATATATATATATATATATATATATATATATATATATTCCATGGATTGGAAATCCGAGTTAGATTTTGTACCTGGTGGAAGACGTGGAAGAGGTTTAATGGCGGATCGTTATATCAGAGATATTTTGGGGAACATGTGTTTCCATACGCGAGATTTATTGATGATGCCTTTATTTTACTGCACGATAGTCAGTAACCACCACCGCCTATCTGACTGAGATCGGTATGCCTACAATAAATAGTCCTAATAAATTCAATAGAGCATGTTTAGGATGAACATAACTGAAGGATCCGAGACATATATCATGCACCAGGGAGCATAATGGAATTTAGAGCTGTGCTTAATGATGAATGGGAAGCAATGCCTCAAGAATTTATTAGAAAACTCATCCGATCCGTACAAAATTAATTAGAAAGTGTAATTAGCAGTAGAGGTGGTAATATCAAATACTGAAAAATAAATAAATTAATTTTATAATTGATGGTTTTTCTGTTGATAACGTCTTTTTGCGTTAGTTCCAATGATAAATATTTAGGAAACTCTGTTCGTATTGCATATTATTTATGCATCATCCAAATAATGCAATAGCAGCTTTTGTAAGTTCAATAATAAAGTCATTGTTTACACATTACATCTTTATTTTTTAATACTTCTTACATTGAAACAGAAGGTGTTATCTCAAATACCGCTTTTGAGTCGATTGTTTTGTACTCAAATGTATTATAGTTAAACATTAATTTGAGTTTTTCGTGTAGATTTTTGGAATCATTAAAATCATTTCATCAAAAATACATATTTCAAACGCATTCCCCGTTTGTGTTTGTCCCATTCGATCGCTCGCATTGACCGAAGTCGCTGTTATTCAGTTCCCCAGTGACGGGGTTCATTAAAAATTCTGAGTAAGTATTTGCCGGGACGGGATTTAATGCCATTATTGTAAGTAGCCTGTCTGTTAACTTTTTACATCGATTGTATTCAGTTTTAAAAGTCCTGCATTCGCCAACAGTCAAGCATCGTATTTTTTAACCCTTCCAAATATTTAAGAGATATAGTTCAGGAGTGTTTTGTATAAAATCAAACAAAACTGTACAATAACAAGGTCTATAAATGAAGAAGAACTAATTATAAAAAAGAATACAAATACTTTGGGTTCAGATTTATAAGTGAGTACTAGATGACTATTATTAAGATCTAAATATAAGACTTTTTTTATTTTGATGTAGCTAAAAAGTCACCGATTGATATAATGCGAACGGCAGGTAGATGGTATATGGAGAGCGAGCGGTGAGTTCTAAACTACCTTTTGAAATTGTTATTTCGTTCAACAGAACAAATTACCATAGGTAAAAAGAAAACATTAGGAAGAGGGCGACATTTAATGTTTTTTAAATAAAAGGTGAAAATTTAAGAAACATTTGATCTTTAACAATAAATTACGTAATTATAACCAAAAATGTAAAATATATTCATTATAACCAAAAATGTAAAATATATAACCAAAAATTGATGATTGTAAGATACAAAAAACTGGACTTACAATAATTCTTCATCATATAATGACATTCGAAATTAAATAATACCTTATTTAAACGGCAAAGATCTTGTTACCATTAATCAAAAATCAAATATGACAGAAAATCTAATCTTTACGTAATCAGAACTTAACTAGAGTTAAGGGAAACCATAAACCTAATAATTTAATTTAAATCTTACACTATTATTCATTCAAAATTGACGATTTCTGGACAATAAATCGGAAATGTAAAAAAAAACAAAAAAAATGTTTATTGCAAACTTAAATGTCGGCACTGTGGTTATTAAGATGCAATTACTTTGGTACCTAATGGCAGTTCACCTGGTGGACAAAGATATAATCTTGTATTTGCCAAAGGTCCAGCAATTCTCAAGCTTTTCTAAGTAACATAGATAACATAAGTAACTTACAGATATTGATGGTCTGCCTGTTGAAAATTTAACACTAACAGTACACTGACCATATAAACTATAACAAATATCGCGAGATTTATAGCATTACATAAGAATATATTCGTATTTAAATTTTCGATTGATACAATATTACTACCACTATATATTTCTTAATAGAAACACTTATTTTAGTAATATTTATGCACTTGAAACAAATCACGAAGGAACATACGTCGTGCTTCTCACAAAACCCACTGAGAACCCATCCACTCCTCGGAAAGGTAGCATTTCGAACCTATAAACTATTTAGTCAATCGAAACTTATAATTTTAAATAAGGCACTAATTTTCAGGACAAGTTTGTCTGTTCTTGTCTTGTCTCTTTTGTTAGTTCCAATGGATTCAGCTCAAGATGCCATTTGCACAGCCCCTTACACTTGGATTAACATAAAGTAGCGCCTGTCGTCGATCCTAACGGTTACAAAATTTCACACTGTACACCCAGTAGGGCCTTGTGTTATATAAATGAATACAAAAAGAAAAAAAGGTTACAAGATCAAATCGAGTGTTTGATATTAACTCTTTTATTTATTTTTGATTTTAATGAGGGAGACAAGGAAGGAGTTTCCATGAATGTGTTTATTTCTCAAGAGATTATAAACGCCGGCGTCTCCTTGAAACGTTGTAAGAACAATCAACAATGCGAAGAACACTCCAACCCAAAGGGCTCTTTTCGAATCCAACTATGATCATTCTAAATATTGAGGGATTTATTATAAACAAGCAGGAAATTCTGTCCGAACTCTGTAAAAGAAAATACTGGGACATTTTGTGTTTCTATGTCAGCAGCCAAAGATATATGGACTGCACATAATCATAGAGGCATCGAAACCATGTCAGCGCAATCTTTACAAGTTCGGATTTGACAGTACTATCGGCAGGCAGGATAACGCAAAACGGCGTAGAAATGGTAACCACCCAGAGCTGCAATATTATGCTGACATTATTCTGCAAATCGCTACGAGAAGCATTTAGTTTCTAGCAGACTCATAATTTTAGAAACCAGAAGACCCAGTTCTAGGTGGGAGATTTCAGTAGCCATATTACACCTTGAGGTTGTAACAAATAATAGAAGTAGGCGTTAAAGACCAATGTAACAAAAATAAGGAAATGTAACAAAAAATGTAGCAAGAATTACAAGTGGGCACACAACACAAAATGTGTGAGAATCACCAACTGACATTCAAGGAAGGATTTAGCCAATTTGCATGCCCGTCAAACACAGTTAACTAGAAATGAACGTGAAAAACAGATATAAACAAGGATAAATAAACGAGAAAAACGGTACTGAAATAAGGAACGTATGGTTGCGAACATACATTCAGCGTGGCCATGTAACGGTTTCATCTCGAAATTGCATCGAGATCTTTCGACAGATGTCTCGAGAGCATGGGAGGAACGACCGTCAAACAACGAATTAGAGGTGGGACTACTTTAGATAATTCTAGAATAATACTTTTGGTATATATATATATAATATATATATATATATATATATATATATATATATAGTAGTTTTGAGTTTCTTTCAAAAATCTTTCAAAGTTCTTGAAAAACATTATCTCTAATGTCATAAA